>RPOG01002177.1:27188-104229 GCA_008086565.1 Thalassoma bifasciatum | reverse complement strand
TTTTTTTTTTTTTTTTTTAATAAAGACACTCACTTTAACCCCTTACAACCCAACCAATTCTGGCCTATATACCACGCTATGTTTTTAAAGATAATAAATGTAGAACCATAAGGTCAAAATTCAGCAGTGACACCTCGATGAAGGATGAAAATCTCTAGTTCCAGAAAATGTCATGTTTTAATATGTGGCTAAATTCCACATCAAGATAAATGAAGCTGAAACACCTTTTTTCCTCTTCATTTTTTGTAACCATTTCTGAACATCAATGACTTCAAGATGCTTCATGTCGGACGAACCATTCCACACATCACTTCTACACCTTGTCATCTACATCTGGGTGAAATTTGAGCTTTGAAGTAAAACCTTGTAGGAGTTAGAGAGTTTTTAGTCTCACGAGACCAAACACCAGGCAGAGTTTTACTCACTGTCCACGCTCTCGTCTTAAGACTCTGTGCAAACAAAACCAGCTTTGTCAGTGCTCAGTCTCTTTTTAGTCAACTTTGCTCTCTTTGTGGAAAGGTTCAACAAAAGTCATGAAATTGTTGTTCACAGACACAGATTGAACTGCTTCTGCTGCACACATGAATGTGAATGAAGACTGATGGCAATAAAAAGGTCTCGCCAATGATCTAAATGGCTACGGCTGGCTACCTGTGAAGGGTAGGAGTGAGTGACAGGTCTGTTAGCCAATAAACGACCCTCTAATAAAGCTGTTACACAAAACCACTGTGTGCTATTGATCGGTCAAGCAGGGAGCACTTGTTGTCTATCACAAGCTGTCCTGGGATGAAAACTCAACAGAAAACCATGGGGTCACTTTTTTCTTGCAGCTAGTTGAAAACAAACACTTGCAGCTTTGTCAGATTGACATTGAGGGAGAAATGCTTTAAGAATGTGAAGCTGCTGTTATTGATGAGAACGGACACGACAGACAGACAAACAACGGACTTTACAGGAGAAATTTCACCACTTGGAATAATTTGATGAAACAACACTTTTGATATGTTTGAACTCTGGATTCCTCTGGTGGAAAGGAGAGTGAATATTCAGGGTACGGGCGTCAGGATGTGACGTAATGACCCCAAACAGGTAGGACGTCCACGTTGTTGTGAGTGATTCTTTCACTAATTACGTTTTGTTGCTGAAGAAAACTGTGAAACAAAGTTAGAGACTGAAATGTGAAGAATGTTTGACAAAGATGTTACTGTTTATACTTGGAACATGGCAAACAGCTCGTCAGCGCGCCAGTAGGAACNCGCATTTATGAATGCTTATTTTAAGCAGAGCCCAAGCTGGGCTAATCTTTCCTGCTCGCCTGAATGAGGGTGCTGATTAAAGGCTAATTATACGCTACAGATTTGGCCTCTGGTGAAGACTCCGCTGATTTGACACAGCTTGGACTCCGGCCTGAGCGCATGCCTGTGGGCTTCAGCTCCAGATAGCCATGCGTGTGTCTACAAATCACAGGAGAACAAGACGTCAGCATGCATGATGGATGATGTGGGGTTTGTGTTTAGAGTCGCAGCGAGCTGTAACCATTTACAAACACGGTGTTGAAACAGAATTTTAAAGCTCTAATAGTGGTGTTTCTATGCTTGAAGGGGTAAAAATTCTATTTTTTCCCACACTATTGAATCAATAGCTTATATCAAACATTAAAATACCTTTATATTAGAACTGCACAAAATGATAATGCCATATATTTTAGTTTCCTGCTTCTGTGTTGATCTCTCTCAAATAATAACAGACCCAATACCCTCCTTCACCACTATTTGTATTTGCAAAGAGTCTTAATCATGTTGATATCTGTCAACTATTGATATTGATCTGCGAGTGATTCTTCTCACATCTTTCAAGTTTCCCTCCACGACCAAATAATAGTAGAGGAAATTAATTAAGCCTTTCGAATAAGTTTCTGCATCCTGTTTACTCCCAGTCACATAATTAATAGATGTAAATGAGCATCCATTTATATAATTGACGACATTACATTTCACAATTTCACAGTTCAGACATGCAGATGAGTTTAGTAGTTTTAAGTGGTTCACAGAGTTTGTCCTCCTCCTGCATTTTGCTTTTCTTGTCGGCTTGAATAATCTTTTTCCAGAGACGTGAACACTTTTTGAATGGAACTAACTGTACACTAAAAAAGCAATTTCTCCTCTGATTCTGGAAAAGTCACCTCAGAAAATTTATATGGGGGAGAAATATTTTGCAGAAGTTACCAAATAAAATCCTAAATGCATAACTTCATGTTCATCCCTTGTATTTGTCGTTGCTGAAGCTGAAAGCCTGAATGCACCTCAGTTTCCTTCCTCATCCTTCCACTTTAACATCACACTGAGATGAGCTTTGATTTTCATCCATCTCCATGAAAAAAAAAAAAAAAAAAACTCTCCCTGGGCCTTTTCTCCTCTTCCTCTCCTCTGGCTGCCATCCCTGCGCTCCATCACGCAGACAGGAGGGGGTTAATATCTGCTATTAATGCAGCGTGGGAGAGAAAATAGAGCGAGTCCTTCGCTGCCTGTTAGCATCTTGTCTTTGACATCGTTACTCCTGGCAGCGCTCCACACAAGCCTCTGACTGTCCCGCAGGAGCCCACTCCTGTGAAACACTACAACAACCAGAGCAACAAAACAACGTCTCACAGCCAATTGCCGAAAGGCGGCCTGGCAGTTCTTTTCTATTTACGTCCAGGGCGATGACACAAACTGTTTGTTCAGAGCTTGTTCTCCGACTGTGCCCTCTTCAACCACAGCTGCAGTAAAATATAAAAGCGTTTTATGAGAGTTAAAAGATGATAAAGAAGAGGGAGGGAAGTCTGCCAAATCTCTTAATCACCCTGTAGGAGGATTAGAAATTAAACACTTTCCTCCTCTTCATGTGACAGCAGCACACGGGTTAAATCTCCGGCTGATCTACAGAAAGAGAAACCTACTGTTTAGGGAGCTGTCAACAATCGGGAGAGGACACGTCTACACGCTCACCTTCATGTCAAGGACAAGATATTTCACAGCAAGATCACACCTGGTCACTGCCTGCATGTGTGTGTGTGTGTGTGTGTGTGTGTGTAGAGAGAGAGAACAGGGAATGGGGGGTTCGTGTTTGACCAGAGGCATCTTGACAACTCCACCATCTCTCTCTCTCTCTCTATACCCGTCTAGACCCTCCAAGCCCCCCCTCCCACACACACACACACACACACACACACACACACGCACACACCGACCCCCTCTGCCTGTCTTTATTATTAGTGGCAGCTAGAGGCAGCGGACCGGAAAATTCCCATCGAGAAACAAACCCACATCTGCATATTACAGCCCTGTTTCACGTCTGCCATGAGCGAATAAATTAATACATGAATAACAATGAAAATCAGCCATGAACTGCCTCGCTTCCTCTCTAAATGGTACAGTGTGTGTGTGTGTGTGTTTGAGTGTGTGTGTGTGTGTTTGCGTGTTTGTGTGTGAGAGTCCAAAGGGGTTGTAGTGTCTCTTCTGCCCATGCTCAGCAGTGAACTGGTGGAGTATATTTGCATAAATCTAACTGAAGAACATACCTTCAGTCAGATCACATGCAACGTTATGAGACAGAGTCTAATCCTGTCTTTACCAACATCTCATGATACGGTAATAAGGATCATCATCATACGAGAACACCAATTATTATTTTTTTAATGAGTGTTTGCCCATAAGAGCAGTAAAGACTGAGTTATGCTTTCTGCACAAATGCTGGCGTCCATTCAGAAATGGCAGGGGGCAGTGTATGCAAACACCAATCTTCCAAAACACTAAAATAAATAAAACAAGTCTGCATTCGTTTACACAGTTTACAACATCATTTTTTTTTTGCCCGTTCCTTCGTGCTTTTGACACTCGAAGCTGCTCGTCTCTGACCTCTATCTCATCAAAAATGATGAATAGTTTCTTTAAAAACCTGTAAAAAGATATTTTTAAAAACATATTCTACCACCTTGAGGATTGTCATATCACTACAGTCAGCTCAAGTTGTATTTTGGCCCTTTTCAAAATCTCATGAAATCATCCACTCACATATTATCAGGAAAATCACTGCATTGAAATAAATGTATATTTAAACTTTAATAAAATAGCTAGAATAGTAAACATAACTGCCCAGTGTGTCAAATGTGATACAAGAAATATATCATGAATGAAATGATAAAGCAATATTTTTTGTGGATTTTGTTAAAACGGTTAATGAACATCTCAGTTCCAGAAAAGTAAAATTTTCGGACTATTTTTTAATAGGTTGGGCTCTACCAGTTAAATTACCGTAAATCCTCAAATATTTGGGCAAGCAAAATAATCCCAACAGTTCTTTCAAGAAGAATAGACAAAATTTATGGTCATATTTGGGGTATTACAGTATTACAGTACTGCATAGAAATCTATCTACTACAATGTGCAAATCAGAGGCAATAATTCATGCAAGCTGTTCTCATTACCGTAACTCTTCTACTTTTTGGGCAAGAGAAAAAATTCGACGACCTATTTTAGTGCTGATAATCTCATTTTAAGTTGTGGATTATGTTCTGACACATATCTAGAGTTGAGGCTTTTTCAAAATCACTTAAAAAGTCCCTTAAAGTCTTTGTTATCTGCAGTGTTTAAAAAAATTCTTTGCACTCATAAAAGTGAGCAACATTTTCATGCGATTTCCATCAAGGTGAATTTTCCCATTCTCATATCTTTTCATGTTTGTCTCTCAGAAAAAATAGTCTTTCATCAGATCCTGCTGTACAAGCGCCAACCGTGTCATTCGTGAATCAGCCGTAGTGAATGGAGCACGTGCAGTGGGATTTGTGTGTTTATCATACTTCTTCAAAACACTTGTGGTGTGTGTTTTTTGTTTTCTTAAGCAAGGATGAAATGTACTTGAGAACCAAGTTTGTCCTCTACGCTGTTGAGGGAAACTCAGCAGAAAAACAGACGTCGTGTTCAGATCTCCTCCCAAGGCCATGAAACAAAGTTTTGGTTCAAGTTTGAAGTAAAAGCCTTTTTTTTGTCCTTGTGTTTCGATTGAAAGTCCTGCTGAAAGTTCATGTAACTAAAGGCGTTTATACCTCAGGTATTTAACACGTGGCATCACGAGTGAACATTTGCTCTCATCTGACTTTGCAAAATTTTACAGCTAAACTACTCCAGCATAAGAGCATTAAACCTCACATGGAAGAACATGACGGCGATGGTGAGAAGCGTCTGACGTCCTGATGAGCAGAAAGAGCCTGGTCCTCTGAGGGAGATGAGCTTTAATACTTTATATTTAGCATCCTATTAAGTTTGCACAAGGACACGCTGATAGTTGCTCCAAAATACAATCCCCGCCCCGCTGACATGGACATGCTCTCCCCCCTCTCTGTCACAGATTCACACATGTGCTTTGATTGTCTGTTGCTATAAATAAACGTATGTTTCAGAGCTGATTATGAAACAGCCGTGGACGTGGAGGGAGAGAGAGCGTGGACGGGAGCTTGGCCTGAACTGACCCAGCAGCAGAAGTGAATCTGGATCCATAAATCGTTGCATCTCGCGGCGCCCTGTTTGCCCGTGTGGTTGTTCGTATTTCTCTGCCGTTTATCGTCTTCATCCCTGTGAAGAGGCATAAATGTGTCACGTATTGATGCGTTTCTGTGCCAGAGTGAGAGGATATGCATTCATTTCATTTCCCTTTGATTCCTGCGTATTTTCGTGAGCGCTTGTGTGTTTGTGTTGGTTTATGTTCCGTGAGCCTCCTCCTCTTATTGGTCTCCTCATCATGGCCCCAGCCTGACTCCATCTCTCTGGCTCTGTTTTAATAAAGCGTGAGGAATCGGATTAAAAGCAGGATTTTCTGCTTGAATACGTTTGCGCATCTGCGTTTTATTCTTGTTGCCGTTTCTTCCTATATTTTCCTCAAGGGGAAAAAAATCATACACCTCCACACATGCATATACAGATGCTGTACATGAGTCTTAAATGATTTATAGCATCCTTTAACGAGTGGAGCTAGAATTTTATCTGAACAGTGACAAGAGGGTGGGCAAGGTTCAATAACATCAATGACAGCTTGAAGTCTTTTGTGCTCGTTGTGGATGAGGGTCTTTATTTTCTCAGATGGTAAAACTGACCATTCTTCTTGGCAAAAAGCCTCCAGTTCCTGTAAATTCTTGCTCTTTCTTGCATGAACTGCAGGTTTGAGGTCTCCCCAGAGTGGCTCAATGATATTGAGGTCAGGAGACTGAGATGGCCACTCCAGAACCTTCACTTTATTCTGCTGTAGCCAATGGCAGGTCCACTTGTCCTTGTGTTTTGGATCATTGTCATGTGTGAACGTCCAAGTACGTCTCATGTGCAGCTTCTGGGCTGATGAGTGTAAATTTTCCTCCAGTATTTTCTGATAACATGCTGCATTCATCCTTCATTCATCAGTTTGGACCAAGTTTCCTGAGCCTTTGTAGCTCACACATCAGGAGACTGAGATGGCCACTCCAGAACCTTCACTTTATTCTGCTGTAGCCAATGGCAGGTCCACTTGGCCTTGTGTTTTGTGTATTTGTCATGTCCTTTGAAAAATGGTCTTCATGTGGTTTTATAGTTTCAGGTCCAGTTATTGTATATATTTAATCAGTTCTCTACAGCTGACCGAAACTTGAGTATCTAGCTCCGCCCCCTCCTTTAACTCTGATTGGTCTATTACACGTTTTCCCTTTTTCATTCTTGTGCTTTCAAACAATTACATTTTAATCCGAATTACTTGCTTTGTTTGCCAGGTTAAGTTACGATTAATCACAAAGAATTTGCAGATTTTTTCATCTGTTGTACATGTCACTTAAAGGGATAATGTGACGTTTCTTGGCTTGTATGTTTGATTTTTATTACCATATTTAGATTTAACCTCCTAAAAGAAAATATATCAAAAGAATATCATCACAAAATGAGATCAGGAAATAACTGTAGATTATTTTAGGAACTCAAGCTCATAGCAAAATTATTCTACGATAAGCTCTTTTATTTTGAAAGGGAGCAAACAGAATGACTTCAAATCATGATATAAAAGCTAAACAGTGGTTTTATCTTCTTTACAATTCAGTTTTTTGAACCTCACCTGAATTATCTTGCTGTATTTTTGTCATTTTTTCCGTTTTGTGTTTTTTTTAACCGATGTGGTCACGACCTCCTGATCTTCGCTCTGCCGCCCTTCAGCGTTTCCCTTCCCTTCACCGCTACGACTTTTCACACTCCAAGAAAAAGGTCAGCAGTCACACCGGGGTCGGCGCACGGGGCCTAGCGGAGCGAGAAACACGAGGAGCGGGGCTTATAAGGCCACGGCGAGAGGGGCACATCTCTCAGAAATCATCCGCTGTCTGTGTTTACCCGGAGCGCTGACGGGTCGAGCGGCGCTGACGGCGGAGAAGGCCAAGCTCACCGCGAGCTCTTATCTGCGTCTGTCTGATACACAAACCCGTATTGGCTCAGCTGCTGCACACACACATATCTGTTAAATGAACGGAACTGTTTGCCAGTTTGCTAAATGTCAGAAAATATCAGTCACTTTCAGCTGTATTTTGTTATTTCTGTCATTTTTCTCTTCCTTTTCTGGTGCCATCATTTCCTCACAAATGGGCGATTTGTGATTCGAAAAATAAAGTGAGATATTTGGGAAATTTTAACCCTTTAACGACGGATGTGTCAGCGCCGACATGTTTGTTTTTGAATACAGAGTACTCGCACAATCGGAAAAATTCGAACTGTTTCTGAAAGCTAAGACGTTGCTCTTTCAGCCAATATGTGGTTATTACGGTAATTTCACTCAAGCGTTAAAGGAAGCAAATAAACATACAGACTGTAGGTTAAAAAATCTCCACTGAAGTTTTTGCATGACTCTGATAAAAAAGGAGCAACTTCATGAGAGAAAAGGTAACGTTACATAGCTCTCTCTGTCTAGTTTTTACTTCCTGTTACATGTAATTTGATGCTTGTAATGTGTGGTGACTCTTTTGGAAGAATGTATCAAGTCTTATTTGTACAATTTGAGTGTATTTTGCTGTTAAAGATACGTAGTTACGTCCTGTGTTTGTACTGTACGCAAGAATGTGTTCTACGCGTCGTGCTCAAAATAGCGCATGAAGTTTTTCTGCGGTTTCAGAAATGTGTTTCAAGTCTTATCGTTGCTTTTCTTTTTTTTCCTTCTCTTAATGTGTGTATGTACAGTAGATATGTATGAAAATGGTAATCTAGTTGTATGGAGATATGTATGGGTGTATCTGCACTCTACGTTTGTTTAAATTCTTCTCAGTTTGTTCTCCATTCAATTTCATACTTAAATACTCCATACATACTATGTGTACTATGATATTTGAATCCATTGCTCCCCCTTTTTTTATTTTTATTATTATTATTACTATCATGATTTTTTTTTAATTATTATTACTTTACTAATTTTTTAAAATTATTTATTTATTTTCCTCTCTCTAAATTATTTATCCACCCCCCCTTTTTTAATTTAATTTTATTTATTTATTCATTATTATTATTTATCATTATTTATTTATTTATTTTTAAAAACTCTGCTTCTCCCTTTCCTTCTGTTCGTGTTCAATTATCTTTGTTCTTCAATTGATTCTAAAAACTTTGTTAAAATGTTTAAATATAATGGTAAATATAAAAATGGAATCCATAACAGAAAATTGTAAAAGGAGACATGAATGTATATTTAAAATGTATGCAATATTTTTTTTCTCAATAAAAACATATTTGAAAAAAAAAAAAAAAAAAAAAGTCTTATCGTTGCTGTGTGAGCATTTTTTGAGACTTATATTGTTGCTAAACTTTAGAAATACTGTACCATGCCTTGTTTGTTCTGTAAAAGAGAAGCGGATTGCCGAATATCTTTCTCTTTTACTTCCAGATTAAGCTTTTTCAGTCAAGAAGAGGAGAAAAAAATTCTTCTGTGGCTTTTGTGCAAAGAGAGGGAGAAGCTGTGTGATGCTGGGTAATCAAGTGATGTTGTCAATACCTCTTTTTATACAAAATAAGAGTAAAAAATCTCATAAAAATTAGTGTACATATGTTTGTTAATAATCCAACTTTCAGCTCATCCTGGGAAAATCATTTGTTCTGTTTGTTTGAAGTGTTTTTTCTTCACTAAATCTCTATATAATCCAATTCTCTGTTTGTGTTTTTCGCTCACATAACATGCAGTAAATTGGAAATCAAACCAGGTATTGAACTTTTAAAGTATTCCAGAAAAAAAATTGGGCCAAAGCACTGACTCACAGGACATTTTTTTTTTCCGTTTTATGGTCAAAATAAGCAAAATAGTCCATGTGGGTATTTTAGAGCTCAAGTGTTACAGGGTTAATAACTGTGCTTTGGAAAATTTAAGTTTTAGACTCATAATACTTTGATAGAAAGAGCTGATGACACTACTCTCTCTGTCTGTCTCTTTCTCTTGTGGACAATTTCAGTCTTTCTGCAGTGATTCATTGTGAAAAAGCTTTCTTTCTCAGCAAAGAAGAGCCCTTTAAACCCCTCCCTACCCTCATCTTACCTCCACCTTAGCTGTCCTCAGAGCCCCCGTCATTACAGGCCTTTAGGAGGGCAAAATTACAGCAGAGTGACTTATTACCGTCTGTATCCAGGGACAGGGATGGAGGTTGGGGAGGGAGAGGGTGGGCGGGGGGTGGGGGGTAAAGGGGAGATATACAGTGATAAAGCAAATGAGGGACAGGAGCGAGGTAAGATGGAGGTTCTGGGATGGGAAGGATCACATCAGTGTGACTGAGATGGAGGGACAGGGGAAAGATTAGAAAGAAGATTGAAAGGCCGGCATGAAAAGAGAGAGAGGGAGAGAGGCGGACAAACACTGTCATTTATCGAGCGAGGCTGAGCTGTTCACTAATGGACATATGATGTATGACCCGTTAACCTTTTACGTTCCACCTGGTCGTTGGCGACTTGTTCCCCATTCAAAAAATTCACATTTCAGTCTCTAAGTTTGTTTCACAGTTTTCTTCACCAACAAAACGTAATTTGTGAAAGAATCACTCACAACAACGTGGACGTCCGACCTGTTTGGGGTCATTACGTCACATCCTGACGCCCGTACCCTGAATATTCACTCTCCTTTCCACCAGAGGAATCCAGAGTTCAAACATATCAAAAGTGTTGTTTCATCAAATTATTCCAAGTGGTGAAATTTCTCCTGTAAAGTCCGTTGTTTGTCTGTCTGTCGTGTCCGTTCTCATCAATAACAGCAGCTTCACAGTCTTAGAGCATTTCCTCCTCAATGTCAATCTGACAAAGCTGCAAGTCTTTGTTTTCAACAGGGTTCTAGCTGCAAGACTAAAGTGACCCCATAGTTTTCTGTTGAGTTTTCATCCCAGGACAGCTTGTGAAAGACAACAAGTGCTACCTGCTTGACTGACCAATAGCACAATGGTCTTGCATAATGGCAAAAATAAGCTGGTTTCCTTCACAGGAAGCCAGCTGTAGCCATTTAGATCATTGGCGATAACCTATTTATTGCTGTGTGTCTTCACTCTCATTCATGTGCGAAACAGAAGAAGAACAATCTGTGACTGGAAACTGAAAAGTGAACATGGAGTCTTGGTCACCTGAGACTAAAAACTCTCTAACTCCTACAAGGTTTTGCCTAGAAAGCTCAAATTTTACTCAGATGTAGATGACAAAGTGTTGAAGTGATGTGGTGAATGTCTAATATCTGGGGTGAAGCATCTTGAAGTTAAAGATTTTCAAAAATAGTTGTGAGAAAAAAAGTGTTTCAGCTGCATTTATCCTGATGTGGACTTTAGCCACATATAAAAACATGACATTTTCTAAAACTAGAGATTTAAATATTTCTAAATGAGATGTCACTGATGAATTTTGACCTTGTGGTTGTTCAGCTATAAGCTTTAAAAAAATAGTATAGCATATAGGCCAGAATCAATTGGGATGTAAGGGGTTAAAGTTTGCTCTGATTTACACTTCCCAAACTTCCCACCTCACCTCCCTCTCATCCTGCCAACGCAACAGACGCCAGCTCTGCAGAGAGAGGTCCACATTATATCTGGACCGGAAGCGATGAGATGTTAATGTAGCCTCATGAGAACTCGCGTATGTGCAGATGATTCAACAGCGAACGAGTCTGACAGTGTTGGTGCACGTGTCGGTGTGCGGCGAAGACCTCCAGAGACCCCGACTGTGGCAGGCAGGAAACCAAAGCAGACAAGCTTTAGTAAACAGATGTGAACAAGGTGTACAGGGTGGGAGGGAGAGTGGGAGGAGGGCGCCGATTATACACTAACAAGCCCAGAAATAGATTCACCTATAGCTTTTTTTTATCCGATTCACTATCTGACAAAAGGGAGAAATCATTTGACGTGTTTTTCACATTTAGTTTCACATGCAAAAAACAACACACAGAGAAATTAATGCAGCCTGTAAAGTCTGTGTATGTTTAGGGATTTGGATTTGGACAGGTACAACTGTCATTTTTAAGTCCATTTATCCTCAACTTATATAGTGCTGAGTAATAAAACAAGTATTTGTATAAGTCAACACAATTTTCACGACTGAATAATCCCAAACCGTCCTAATCCGAGCTTTTACTTTGAAAGGACAGTGTCAAACCCACAGTATGAAAAAGGACATTTTTTGTTTCTAACATTTTATTGTTTGTTTTTAGAAACAGAAAATGGAAATCAACTGCTGTTTTAAAAAGATTTTTGTTTGCCTGATAAGAAAAACGCCTCCGATTTTAATTTTCAGTTTTGACTTTTAAAATGAAAATCAAATAACCACTTATTTTTTGTCGACCCTGTAAGCTTTCCAGTGAGTTGAACTTTTTACTTTCTGTAGTTTCTGTTTCATGTTGATGATAAAAAATGTAAATGTAAAGCAGCAGTCAGATAAATCAGTGTTTAGAAAAGGGGAACATGTATTTGTGTTTTAAATCTATGCCACATTAAACATTTAAATTCTCTGTCCCTCAGTGGGCTAAAGGTCAAATCGAGATCTGCACGCCGCCTAAAGGCCGAGCTCTGTCGGAGAAAACCAGATACTTGTGCTTTCGCGTTCACATCAGGGTCAGAGGTTTGTTCTTGGAGATACTGAAGGGTTCGACCGCAACAGCAGCAACATTGACTCAAGCGTTGGTAAAAACATGAACATTTGATGCAACATTGACTCTTATTGAACAAGCTGCGGCTGAAATGCTGTGAGCTTGTTGGAAAACAGAGCATTTTGCTTTAGCACAAAATCTGCTGTGTTGAAAAGCAGAGATGCAGCAGAAATGGGGGTCAACATTTTGTGTTTACCCTTATTTTTTTAATCTTTATTCTGTTTTTATCTTGTTTGGTGTATTATTTGTTTGTATAAGTACTAATTACTTGTTTTATTACCCTATTCTTTTTATTTCCAACTGCTGTATTTGTGTGGTGAACAACAGTAAAACCCTTTCCCCTGGAATTAAAAAGACTTTAAACTTTAATAACTTCTGTTTAAGCTTGTTTTAATCCATCTTTTGCTTTGTTTTGTTTTGTAGTGTTGATTCTTTTCATCAAATAATCTTGACAGATATTGACCCAAATAAACCAAAAGGCTAAAAACACAAGTTAGAGGCTGGAACATGAGCTAATGACTAAAACGTGGGTTCAAGGAATAAAAGACAAGCTAAAGGCTAAAACAGGAGCTAAAGGCTAAAACAGGAGCTAATGGCTAAAACAGGAGCTAAAGGCTAAAACAGGAGCTAAAGGCTAAAACAGGAGCTAATGGCTAAAACAGGAGCTAAAGGCTAAAACAGGAGCTAATGGCTAAAACAGGAGCTAAAGGCTAAAACAGGAGCTAATGGCTAAAACATGAGCTAAAGGCTAAAACAGGAGCTAAAGGCTAAAACAGTCTCTAATGTGTTTGTGCTAATGTTGATTCCTGTCCACATGCAGCAGTTATTCTGCAGTGATCTGTTCAAACCTGAGAGTCTATCAATAAAATGAAGAGCCAGGTTACGTTTGCTCTGCTTGGTGAGGTTGGAGTCGGTAGATGAGCACTGGTAGGACACAACCAGGACTCACTAACGTTACCCGGTAAGGACACCTCTCAGAGCCAGCTACTAAACTACGCTACAAACTTACAAAGTTTTGTATATAAATTCTAAGATTTACGTGTTGGAAGAAGAAGAAGATAAAGTTTACTTTTCATCTTGCACTAAGTACGCCCTCCCTTTTAATGTGCATCACTTCAGAAAAGGACACGTCTCAGAGCACCGAGCTGTGAGTGGCTAAGCTAAATATAGCCGGCTACTAAACTACACTACAAACTTACAAAGTTTGATTGTTGTCACGTTTCAAGCAACAGCGCTCGGTAACTGTTGATAAATAATTACTTCACTGCACACACAATTCTCCTCACATTCACTTTAAATTCATCAAATATGAATAAACAAAGATAAACCTGTTAAATATCTCTCTGCCGCTGGTTTTTGTTCTTGTAGAAAGTCTTTTCTGGCGTTGAAATATCACCAGCATTGTGATTGTTTTCTCTTGTGGACAGGATGAAATATAGGAAGCATTAGCCGGTCTAAAAGAGCTGTGACAACATAAAAAATATCCTCTGGATTTGCTCTAGTTTTCCTTGATTTTGTTTATTAGGAACTTTTTCTCACTTGTAGTACACCATGATTAAATTAAAGTCTCAAAGATTCATTAAGTGATAATGGCATTAATCTGCAAAGCTAAGATTCTCTGGATATTTTCTCCACAGAAACAGGGTGAAATAACTTCATCGCTGGCAAATTCCTCCCTCTGTAAGACTGACTGCACCACATGTCCAGCATCCACACCAGGAGGAGGGAGGGATGAGGGAGAGGAGGGAGGAAGGGGGGAGACAGGAGAGAGGGAAAAAAGAGCCTGAACCCACTGTCAGCTCAGTGAAGCAGAGAGGGAGGGAAACGCACGCCGACATGGAGACGAATCGCTGCGAGACACACACACAAACACACACACACACACACGCAGGAAGCACGTTTATTTCACAGACATGCTGTGTTTTTTCTTCATGGCGTCTATAAACACGTAAACATCAAAATCAAGCACCGAGGCCTCACTGTACGTACGAAAAAAACACAGATGCATTTGTGTTTCCTAAGCAGAAGTTACGGATCTGCATCATTTAGGAGATCTAAATATATCTGAAGCAGACGTGCATATGTATGTACATGGACAGGGATGCACACACACACACACACACACACACGCAGGAAGCACGTTTATTTCACAGACATGCTGTGTTTTTTCTTCATGGCGTCTATAAACACGTAAACATCAAAATCAAGCACCGAGGCCTCACTGTACGTACGAAAAAAACACAGATGCATTTGTGTTTCCTAAGCAGAAGTTACGGATCTGCATCATTTAGGAGATCTAAATATATCTGAAGCAGACGTGCATATGTATGTACATGGACAGGGATGCACACACACACACACACACACACACGCAGAGGGCGAGCAGAGACGCTGTGGTGGAGCTGAGGACACAGTGGGGCGGGCTGCCTCAGGGAGTCAGCAGAAGGTGAGCAGAGATAAGGCTGTGTGATTGTGACTGCATGTCAGAGAGAATCTGCACAGCAAAACAGTTCAGCATTCCCTCCCCGTGACACACACACACACACACGCACACAAATTTACAACACACAAACACGTCCCCCTAAACTTTTTGTTATGCAGTCTGCATCACCTGCAGCAGTGTACCAAAACAGGGAGTGAAGACATCACATGGCCTGTGTGTGTACGACAGAGTTCCTGCTTTATTGTAGCGTGGATTAAGTTTATTCCACGCTCTCCAGTCTGCTGAACCCGAGCAGAAAGTCGACATCAAAGTGCCGGAGACGACAACAGCAGAATGTTTAAGCAGTTTGCGTTGCTTCATGTTCTCTGTTGAAATTCACACATTGCACAGACCACAGTCAGAGTCGGGAAACGCTGGTACGAGCACGTGTGCTGGACTTCAGCGAGAACAGATTAGTGAAGTATTCATGATAAAAACTTTAACCTGAGAACTTAAGACAAGTCGCAGCTCCATGGGTTAAATACAAAAATGTCAACTTGAGACTGGCTTCAAAAATCAAAGAATCCCATCAGGTGCTCTTTATATCACAAGTTATATAACGTGTTGTGATATATTTGAGTATTTCAGTTAAGTTTTGTATCTGTCTACAGCCAATCACATTTGTAATAGACGTAAATGAGCATCCATTTTTATATTTGACCACATTACAGAAACATCTCTCACAATCATTTCACCTTCTCAGAGCTCTGTCATCTAACCTGCTGTTATCAGGGTCGGGCAGAGTGACGTGCACCTGACACTTTGTTTAGAGTTTATATCAAATAAGGTGCTTTATTTAATACTTTCAGGGTTAAAAGCACCAGGTTCTAGATCTGAGGTTTGTTCAGCTTTGTTTTCAGTCAGAACCATAGTCTGTATAATGAGTGGACGTAACGACGTTCGGCTCAAACTGAAGCCTCCAGCAGATGCCCCGCCCCCTGGTGTCTGGCTGCAGTATAGGTCATAAGCCCCGCCTCCCCATGTATTCCAGATATGAGCCGGAAAAACTTTAAAAAATTACGATACCTCGTAGAAACGTTTCTCTCATCCTTACGCAAAGGTAGTATGACGATGTCATCTGGCTGCATGGTGTTCAGGTGGTTTTTTACTGAGAAGTTAGTTTCTCATTAGTTATTGGACGTTAAAAACCGCGATATAAGTTTCGTTTTACGATAGTTGACAGCTGCCGTTCGTGAGTAGTTTTTATCGGGGATATAAGAAACTTCGGGAAAGAGCCAAAAGGAGACTAAACCTTCTGAAGAAGAAGAAATAAATATTTTTATTTCTCTTTTTTACTTGGCTCCACCGGAAATTCTCTACTGCGCAAACTCTGGCTGCACAATGGCGGCTAGAGAAACGGGGATTTTTGGCTTCAAAATCGTAGAACGGTGACAGGCGGAAGCACGCTGTCCATTCTATATACAGTCAATGGTCAGAACGGGCTCAAAGTTTGTTTTTCAACCCTAAGTTTTGATCCTCTTATCGCCCATTTTATTTTTCATTTTACCTCCTTCTCCCCACGTTGTATGATTTCACAAGCGGCCATAAAACTTGAAAAAGTCGAAGTTTAACGTCACAGAAAAGTGTTGCTAAAAGTTTGCTTTGCTTCCAGCAGAAATCGTCTTTTTTTCCTCTTTCCAAGTTGGACCACCTTCACTAAATATGTTGTGTTTGTTCAAGAAATGTCTCTAAACATAACTTTTCATTAATTCATGTCTCTGGAAAAAGATTATTCAAGCCTTCAAAAAAGGCAAAACGCAGGAGGAGGACAAACTGTGAACCACTGCACTCTTCGGCTCTGGTGCGCAGGAGCAGGCGCAGCGCAGCATGTTCACAGATTTAATAAATAACCTGTAATATCATTTGGTCCTAGAGGGAAACTGAAACCAAGTGAGAAGAATCACTTGCAAGAAATATAACTAACAGATATCAACATGATTAAGACTCTTTGCGAACACAAATAGTGCAACAGAGACAGAGAGAGAGAGAATCCCAAGTCCAAGTATCTTTGCGTTGCTTTAACCTGCCATGTTCGCTCATGCGGTGTTCATCATACGTGTTTTAACTATGTTTGAAAGTGCACACACATCAGGTCAGCTGTAAGCCTTTTCCTGGAATGATAAAAGTGCAGCATCAGTTATTTAAAGTCACATGATGTTTTCCGTTCTGGCTCTAATTGGGGGTTCAGATTATCCAACACAGTCTGCTCCATCCACCAGCTCTCTTATCTTCATTAGTCTGAACAACAGCTGTCGTCTGCCACAAATAGCATCGCTCCTTCTCTGTGGGAGACACAAGGTTGAACTTGCTAACTATTGAGCTAAAGTGTTAGCCACAGTGTTAGGCTTCGTGTTTCCGAATCACTTCATGAAAATCAGTGAGACAGCTCGTTGTGCTGCAGACTGACACACTGACAGACTGAGAGGAGAACAGCTGATGTGTGTTAAACAGAGAATCATGAGTCTGTGTTTGAAGATTTCTTCATGCAGTGTAAAAACGTCTTTTTGGAGATTACGTGCGTCATTTCACGGTCGCACAACGAGTGATTTGTAATGTGCACAATTCATTATACAAATTTTGGTCAGACATTTCTTTCGGAGTAGAAATTCAGAGGTAAAGAAAGACAGTCGTCTCAGGTCTGGGACTCTTAGGAGGACCCACAGAACAACCCCTTCACACCTGGATTCGTGAAACACATATTTACGTTTTTGATTTAAAGGTCGGGTCGAACCAAAAAGACGAACGACTAGAGTCCGGGACTGTCGCCTAATGGAGAAATATCTGAAAAAACTGCTGAAAGTTTTCTGTGAGTGCTGGATTTCTCCCAACACAGCTTTCCTGCCCACAAAGTTCCTCTTTTGCAAACAACAGACTTCTACATCTGTACTTTTGTCAATCAGCGCTCGCGGCGCTCGCACTCCTCTGTGATCATTAACCGAACAGAGAGGAGCGCCGTCATTGACAGCTTGTTCCTTTTCTTATCGTCAGCTGCTGAAGCGAAACTAAAATAAACCATCAAAGTGATTTCATCTCCTGTCATGTCTGCTGCCTAATGCATTCCTTAGGTACGCTTTACAACTTCTGAATTAAATCAATATTTCACACTCGTGTAGACTTCTGACAAAATAAACCAGAGAAATACATCAATGCCAGCAGCTTCATAAAGCTCCCACAGGCAGAGTCGCAGTCAGAGAGCGGCCTTTTAGCTTCACTGCCAAGATGATGCATGTGACCAGATTCATCATTCAGTGATCAGAATTAAGCAGCTGCACAAACACTCTTTCATGTGTGCACGGCTATTTAACCTCTGTGGGATTCATTTTAGCAGGAAATGACGCGATAACAGCAAAATGACATCAGATTTGTCCAGTCAACCCTGTCTGAATATTGCACATCTGCAGTTGATCTTGCAAAATTTGCAATTTCTACCTTGAGTTTGCACATTTTTTTCAATCCCTGCAAGAGTGAACCAAAATAAATGTCATTCATTCAAAACACCTGAACTGTGGCCCCCTTTTGAGTCACCTTGCAGGACATTTTGCTGAACATGCAAGCAGGTAAAGAAGGGTGCAAGAAATTGTAAGGTTCTAAAATAAAAGGTTTAGGCAAAACAATCTCCAGCTAAAGGCTAAAACATAAATTACTGGATAAAAACACAAGCAAAAGGCTACAAACACAGGCATAGGCTACAACACAAGCTAAGGGCAATAAACTAAAGCTAGAGGCAAAAACATGAGCTAAAGGCTAAAACAGGAGCTGGACTGTCTGACAGAAAAAGGACAGAAGACTAGAAGGAAGATAAATAGGGAGGTGATAGAACAGGAGCTAAAGGCTAAAACAGTCACTAATGTGTTTGTGCTAATGTTGAAATGTTGGAAACAGGAGCTGGACTGTCTGACAGAAAAGAGACAGAAGAGCAGAAGAAAGATAAACAGGAGAGTGATAGAGCACAGGCCAAAGGCTAAAACATGAGCTAGAGGCTAAAACACAGGGTAACGACAAGGAACCAAAGGCTAAAATACATGCTAGAGGCTAGATCTTGAACTAAAGAGTAAAACAGGAGCTTAAGAGGGAAAAGCTAAAAAAGGATCTAGAGGCTAAAACACGAACTAAAGGCTAAAAATCAGGCTACAGACTGAAACACAAGCTAAAGACAGAGACATGAGCTAGAGGCTAAATCACAAACCTAAATGCTTAAACACAAGTTAAAAGATAAAAAAGGAGCTAGAGACTAAATCACAAACAAATGGCTAAGACACTGGCGAGAGGCTAAAACACAAATTAAAGGCTAAAACAGTCTCTAATGTGTTTGTGCTAATGTTGATTCCTGTCCACATGCAGCAGTTATTCTGCAGTGATCTGTTCAAACCTGAGAGTCTATCAATAAAATGAAGAGCCAGGTTACGTTTGCTCTGTTTGGTGAGGTTGGAGTTGGTAGATGAGCACTGGTAGGACACAACCAGGATTCACTCACGTTACCCGGTAAGGACACGTCTCAGAGCCAGCTACTAAACTACGCTACAAACTTACAAAGTTTTGCATATAAATTCTCAGATTTACGTGTTGGAAGAAGAAGAAGATAAAGTTTACTTTTCATCTTGCACTAAGTACACCCTCCCTTTTCGTGTGCATCACTTCAGAGACACTTAAGAGGAGCTAACAAGTCAAACTTCTCTGACAGACCAACAGAGCGATCCTCTCCTCGTCCTGATCGCTGCTGTGACTAGAATGACAAAATGTCCGACTTAACTCCCCCCGCGTCACTCCAAGGAACACGAGCATCAAACACAAGCAGCACTTAATTAGCTCCTCACTCGCTGACTTCAGTCCGCTGCTCTGATTGTGTGTGTGTGTGTGTGTATATGTGTGTGTGGGTGTGTGTTTGTGTGTCTCCTCAGCCTAAGGCTCGGTCTGAACACATTTCAGCAAATAGAATCCAATTGAATACAAGAAGCAGGGGCTGGCACACAGAGGCTGCTAACTGTACTGTGAAGACTGTGTGGGATTGTGGAAATCTGCATGTCCCTGCTGAGCTCCACGGGGTTTAAAATCCAGCAGGAACATCCTTCACTTCACCCAGAGTGGATGTGATTCATTCACCGTGACCAAACAGTGGTCAGGTGCAGCGCTCTGCAGACGTACCTGTGTTACTCGGTATCTTCCCGTTGCTGATCTGCTTGAGTCTCTTCTGATGTGATTTGGGCAACATCACCTAGACCCGGACTCGCCGACTCAACTCGACCTACAACGTCTGGAGCGTGTCGCACATCGAGGCTACGAAAGCGAGGGCAAACCGAGACGTCTCGCGTCTCCCGTCCCGTGGGGGACGACTAACGAGTAGGCCATGACGTGGGAGTAGGTCCGACAGCGTCGTGCGGAGCGGCAGGCAATAGTAGTTGTGGCTGCCAAACTCTCTCCTGTCCAGCTCGGCGTCGGGCAGAGCTGACGGGCTGAACGGACGCTTCATACCTGCGAGAGAAGAAGAAGAAGAAGAAGAGGTCACGTAAGGGTTAAAAGGTCAGGTGTTCGACCACTTTAATCTCATAATGTTTGAAGGGACAAATGTTCCCTGAAGCTCCAGTGTCAGCGTTTGCAGCTCAGCGTGGAGCACAGGCCCAGGGATTGAGGTATCGTTTTCCTAAGTCTTGGCTGAACTGGCACACAAAGCTGGTCTGTTTAAAGCAGATAGCTGCAGTTCACACACGGGAGAAATACCCCTGATTCCTGAGTGTGTGTGAGAGACTTCACCCTCTTTTTGTCAACAAGGTGACTCACAAACACACATGAAGCCATAAGGAAACAAAAACGAGACACACTGGGCACAGACGAGGCCATGATGGTTGTGGTCCTGGGGTGCAGGGAGGCACCACTTGGGGGAGACAGAGTGCTGCAGCGAGGCTCTCTGAGGACCACTGAGGCCCCTGTGCCAAGCTGCTGCACATGTGACGCGCCTGCGCTTCCTCCTGCAAAACCAAAAACGCTGCAGCAGAATCTGCTCTGCCTCCAGTGGTGCCTCGCTCAGATTGACAAACAGGAAAACAAGTGGGAGTGTGGGGCTTAGGAAAGAGCTCTGATGATGTTTGCTGACATCAAGGTTCAAATTAGGACGGCTGCGTTACGCATTTAACAGCGAGTGCAGTAAACGCAGAAGCGTGTGGGACCTTAAGCTGACACGCTTCTCCCATGTGCTGCGTTTGTGCATCAACCCGGAAAGACTCCAAACCCTGACAGCCCTGCCTGACCTGGATATGTGGATGTTAACAGGAGAGCAAAGCAGTGGTATCAAAAGATGAAAACAAGCAAAGTGACATTCCTGTCACAGAAAAAGGACTCAGCTGGAGTGTTTCAGTCTGTTTCTGGGTTTGTCTGTGGTCAGAAAGACAGCGTCCCATGAGAGTCAGTCTGAGGGAAAAAGGCTGTTTGTTTTCAGCTTCTGTCTTTATAAATAAATAAAGCAGCAGGTTTACAGTAGCTGTGTGAAGGATTGAGACATCACTACAGGAAAAAAAGTCCCAGAAATACACCCAGCTGTGAAATCCTGCTGCTGGCTCTCTGCCTCTGCCCTGAGTTATTTACGTAAATACACAAACGGCACAAACACACACACACACTCTCGCACACACAGGCTGAAGTAAAGTGGGGTCTACGATGCATATATACCTACTCACACACCACCAGCAGCAGCAGCAGCGGCGGCGTGGAGCTCAAAAACACATTAGGCCGAGCAGCCTCCATGAAAGCTGCTATTCACGATGCCAATCTGGGAGCACTCAAGAGGCTCCATCAGATGTTTTCTCAAAAGCTCCCGGCGATGCTGCTGACTCTCTCTGGCAACCAATGAAAAAAAACCTCTGTGGTCCTTAACCACGCAACCTCCTCGCCCCGCTGCCAAAACTACGGGGCTCACTCGCTCGCCGCCCCAAATTAGCCCGGCTGTAAAAGCACAACCCTGGATGAAGACGTAAAGGACAGAACGTACAGAGCAGATGTTACCGCGCTCCATCCAAAGATTCACAAAAAGAATCTAATTACGAATCATTGTGCTGTTATTTTTAGGTTCCTCATTTAATGTGTTATTGACATCAATTACTGCACTGAAGGGGAAGCTATTTCTTATTATTATTCTTGTTTTCAAGAGGAGAAACACAAACGTGAAGGCGGAAAGAGGGATGTTTGTGAAAGAGAAAAATAATACATAAAAGAATCTGTTTGTAAGAACAGGTTCATCTAAAAAAAAAGATAATACCATGAAGTGAAACCCAGCTATTATATACACTCACAATACATTATACAGTGAATCAATGATGATGATTACGGCTTAAACACTGCTAAAAACTGAAATCTAAGCAAGTTATTATGTCTTAATTTTAGTAAAAACATCTTTTTCTGGCTTGATGAGCCACATTCACCGGACAAGTCCATAAAAAATGTCTCATTTCAAACTATTTAAAGTCTAAATTGCTTGTAACTAGTAAAAAGAAAAAACCTAAATGGGGTAAAACGAATGTTTCTCGTTTCAGCAATTTTTTTTTACTTGATTCAAGCACTTCTTACAATTTTGAATTATTAATTCAGAATTTCTGAATACTTGAGTGAATTCAGTTTACAGTCAGCGAGTTCTCTTGTCTTATTAACAACACAAAACCAGACAACTCTGTCTACCATAATTTTGTCAACTTATCTCAGATTTTGACCTTTCAAATCAAATCTCAACTTTTTATCCCTGTTTTAGCCTTTTCTTAAAATTCTGACCTTATTTTTCCTTTACAACGTCAAATTTTATGCAATATTTGGACTATTAAACCAGAAATTTGAATGTTTATCATATTACTTTAACTCTTTAATCTCAAAAATTTTTCTAAAAGAAATCTGACCTTAATTTCATACAATTTTTGTACTTAAAATAAATAAAAAAATTAACATTGTAAACATCTTTTTCTGGCTTGATGAACCACATTCACCAGACAAGTCCATCAAAAATGTTTAATTTCAAACTATTTAAAGTCTAAATTGCTTGTGACAAGTAAAAAAAAAAATCCCTAAATAGGGTAAAATGAATGTTTCTTGTTTCAACATTTTTTTTTACTTGATTCAACCAATTCAGACATCATTTTTGTCTTTCAATATCTTGAAATAAGACGTTTTTCTGGACTTGCAAGTTGAATGTGGCTCAAATCAAAAGTAAAAAGACAATTCTGACTAAAAAATATGACATAAACACTTGTTAAGATTTCAGTTTTTGCAGTGCAAACGATGAAAACCCAAAATTCTGTGTCTCAGAAAATTAGACTCTTACATAAAATCAATAAAAAATGAACGTTAGAACAAAAATTTCAGACAATTTTTGCAACTTTCTGACCTTTTTCCAAGTTTCCTCCCAAGTTTTGCTGCTTTTTGACCATTTTTGCAACCTTGAACTTATTCATATTTCTACTTCTTGTTGTTTTTGCCACTTTTCTCCACTTAGATAGTTTCTCTGTTAAAGGCACTTTTTCAACAGTTTGTCTCTTTGGTTGAGTAACTCTGGTGTAGAGCAGAAAACAACTTCTAAAAATAATGAATCTAATATTCTGACGAGTTTCAGGTTAAAGAAACATTGAACTGTTGTGATAAGAAGCTAAATTGTAAATAATTGCCCAGCCCTACCTTCAGTTACAGGAGCCAAAAGTGTCTCCTTACTCCAAACTCTCAAAAATTCCTCATTATTCATTCAGTGCATTTATCCTGGTGTTGTTTTTTGTGTTCTTTAGAGCGATATTAACTCAGCAGGAGTTAAAAACACATTTCCCCGTCTGTTACACCATCTGCATTTTGATTGTGAGCTGTGTTGTCATGGAACTACAAAGAAACTTTTCATATTTTCAGTCTTTTTGAAGGCTTGTTGTGTTTATTTCCACAACTAAAAAAACAGAAAGTGTTCTGTTCTGGTTTGTTTCTGCTTCTGTTAAGTGGAATAATTCAGTAAAATGAGTCCAATTTGTTTTGTTTTTTACTTTCTTTTGATGCAACTTGATGTTTTTATGAAAAGACTTTGTGTGGAGTCTGGTGAGGCACAACATATGAGTTTGTGGGTTTATCTTTCTCCACAATACAAGTTTTCCTGATTTAATCTTTGTTAGTCACTCGTGGTATAAATCTACACATCTAGTGTGACTGTGAGAAGAATCTGTATGAAGTGGATTACGACGACTCCTTCAGCTGGAGAACTGTTGTGATAAAATGACGAGTGTATTTGCTCTTCTTTGTAACTCTACTTTTCTTCAAGGCAAATTTTTATCGGATACGTGACAAGGTAATGTTTTTATCAGCAGTTAAGTGGCGCTGTTGTTTGAAAACGTGACAACAACTAAACTTTGTATGTTTGTATCGTAGTTTAGTAGCCAGCTACATTAAGTTTAGCTCCTCACAGCTTGGTGCTCTGAGACGTGTCCTTACCGTGTAACGTTAGTGAATCCTGGTTGTGTCCTACCAGGTCTCATCTACCAACTCCAACCTCATCAAGCAGAGCAAACGTAACCTGGCTCTTCTTTTTATTGATAGACTCTCAGGTTTGAACAGATCACTGCAGAATAACTGCTGCATTTGGACAGGAATCAACATTAGCACAAACACATTAGAGACTGTTTTAGCCTTTAGTTCGTGTTTTAGCCTCTCGCCAGTGTCTTAGCCATTAGTTTGTGATTTAGTCCCTAGCTCCTTTTTTATCTTTTAACTTGTGTTTAAGCATTTAGGTTTGTGATTTAGCCTCTAGCTCATGTCTCTGTCTTTAGCTTGTGTTTCAGTCTGTAGCCTGATTTTTAGCCTTTAGTTTGTATTTTAGCCTCTAGATCCTTTTTTAGCTTTTCCCTCTTAAGCTCCTGTTTTACCCTTTAGTTCAAGATCTAGCCTGTAGCATTTATTTTAGCCTTTGGTTCCTTGTCGTTACCCTGTGTTTTAGCCCAGGGGTTCCCAAAGTGGGGGTCGCGAGATGATTTCAGTTTAGAGGGAATATCCACAGCTATCCCAGTCCACAACTAAGGTACTAACGCCGTTTGGCTCAACATACCTGTGTGAAAAGACTTTCTTGGCCCTGATATTGATTAAAAATAAATATATATCTTGTGTGAACGTGGAGGATGATCTCCAAGTGGCTGTCTCCAAAATTAAACCCAGAATGAACTTGCTGTGCTCCACATAGTGCCCATCCATTTCATTAGTGAGATAAACACTGTAACATATATCCCAAAAAGCTAACTTGCACTGCAACAATGTTCACGTTTACACAGAGCTACAGTTTATGATTATTACTTTAATTGACTTATTCTTGTTCTAATGTGGAAATTAAAGTTTGCACACGACTGTAACAATGTTCATTCTCAGATTACAGAGAAATAACTTTGACATATTCTGCTTTTATTTCATATTTAACTGTTACATGTAAAATTATAACATGGTTTTCAGGCTGTTGTTCTTTTTTGTGTTGTCATAATGTCCATGTTTGGATACGCTTATTAGTGCATGTGTCCTACGAGCACGTTTTCTTCTGCTTAAGTCACCTCTAGAGATAGTGGGGGGTCACTAGTCTCTGCCACCTTTGTTTTGGGGGTTACGGCCTGAAAAGTTTGGGAACCCCTGTTTTAGCCTCTAGCTCATGTTTTAGCCTATAGCCTGTGCTCCATCACTCTCCTGTTTATCTTTCTCCTTTTCTTCTGTCTCTTTTCTGTCAAACAGTCCAGCTCCTGTTTCCAACATTTCTACTAAATAAATCACAAGAATTGTTTTCATCAGAGAAAAAAAATCTTGTTTTAAATTGTTGATTATGATCAGGGATTTATCACTGTCCCTTTAAGAAATAGTTCACATTTTAAGAAATGTTCAGCTAAAAGTGGAGGCTGTGAGACGCTGTTCTCTCTCTCCACTTACAGACCTGGAGGCCAATACAGAGTCAGAGTCCTGCAGGCTCACACACAGTGTGTGTGTGTGTGTGTGTGTGTGTGTGTGTGTGTGTGTGTGTGTGTGTGTGTTAGACCTGGAGGTTGAAACGGGGCAGGACACTGTCAGGAGGAAAACCCTGAGGGAGAGGAGACAACCCTGCCAGTCTCGCCATGTCCGCTGCCTCCCCCAGTCTGTGGGACTCCTCTGCCTGCAGCGCCCTCCCCCTCCTCCCTCCCCCCTCCTCCCCCCTCACGGGAACCATCAATCAGGGCTGTGATCTCTCTCTGAAAGAGCCTGTCTCACTCAGCACAGCAGCTCAGCAGTAAAAGCTCTATTTATGATCTTAGGTCTGCTGCTCACTGATCCTGAAATACTACAGCACTTTCCTTTAGCTCAAACCCGCTCTAACCACTGAGCCCACCGTGACGGACCCCCCCACAACCCCACACCCACACCAACACACCCCCACCCATCCAAACCATCCGCTGTGCCCACACAGTTGGCGTTTGGGGTGTCAGTTCCTCCAGGTGCAGATGAAGCAGTGCAAACATGTTGGGCATGTTAGCAGCTCTTCAATCACACTGATGACACACACACACACACACACACACACACACACACACACACATACACAGAGTTAGAGGCCGTGCACAAACACACCTTATCCTGGGATGGTGTAAACAAGAAGGAAGCGAGTCAGCAAACACACACACACTCACACACAGTTACACAGAAGCGGTTAGACTGAATTTATACATCCCTGCCCCGGGGCACAGGAGCTGACCTTCATAATATAAACAAACACAATCAACAAAAAATGAAATCCAATCACTGGAACAGCAGCAGAACACACATATTTATTCTGTGCACACTGACTCAGGAGACAAACACACACACACACACACACACACACACACACACACATGCATGCATGCAGGAGAACTTCAGCCCAAACAGGAGAAAATTTAAGGTGACTGTTCCAAAAAACGCTGAAGAAGACCCCCTACCCAAAGATTCTCAAAGACAACACAGTAGTTTCATAACCCAAATATATATTTTCAAAATACTCCTTCCTCATAATTTCAGTTTTTTCCCCCAAAATTTTGACTTAATATTGTCAAAATTTTCATTTTATTGTATTAAAATCTTGAATTTTCAAAGCAAAATTTGACTTTATCTCCAAAATATTGACTTTTTCTCAAACATTTGACCTTATTCTTACAATTTTGAATTATTAATTCAGAATATTCATTGAATCCTTGAGTCAATTCAGTTTACAGTGAGTGAGTTCTCTTGTCTTATAAACAACACAAAACCAGACACAAAACTCTGTCTACCATAATTTGTCAACTTATCTCAAATTTTGACCTTTTCAAATCAAATCTCAACTTTTTATCCCAGTTTTAGCCTTTTCTTAAAATTTTGACCTTATTTTTTCTTTACATTGTCAGATTTTATGCAATATTTTGACTATTTATACCAGAAAGTTGAATGTTCATCATACTACTTTAACTCTTTTAACTCAAAAATTTTCCCAAAAAAATCTGACCTTATTTTCATACAATTTTTGTACTTAAATAAATCTACAAACTTTTCCACTTGGTCACAAATGTCATTTGGGCTCCTCTGGCTGATGCAGTTTCCTGTTTCCTGTTAATAAGAGAAGTGAAATTTTATTTTCAGATTACAATGCCAACGTGGTGGGACTGTAAACTGTTCCACTTTTAATGCCCTGTTTTCAAAAAATGTAAAGAGTTGTCGAAAAAAATTCTTTTTATTTGCAAAGAATGTTTTATTTAAAAAGATTCAAGCATAAAATAATGCCACTGTATTTTTAATTTCCATTTACAATAATAGACATTCAATTTTTAGAGTTTAATTACTGTGGATACTTGTCAGGACGGTTGCACCACCTGACATTTTGGGGGTTTGAGGAACCAAAACACAAAGAATAATTTCATAGAATAAAGAAATACATGTGATAAAATACTCAATTCATGTTGGAAGGAAATATTGCTCTCGGACACAAAAAAAGGGGACGTCACGTCATTGACCCATATGTAGTTAAAAAAGTACGTTTAGTGGCCAAATCTTGACAGTTACAGCTGCAGATGCATGTTAGTGCCGCCCTCTCTGACACTAACTTCTCTGACAAACTTGACTCCATCAGGTCAGTGATCAGGATGAGCAGAGAGGGGACAGTGAAGGGAGCACAAAGGCGCTTGTATAATTGACTTTATCAAAGTCAAATTAGTGTCATCACCACTGAATTCTCATTACAGCGACGACAGAACAGGCCGAGGTCTTTGAAGTCTGGCGTCTTTGTGTCCAGAGCTTCAGTGTCGATAATGAAGAGTCCGCGCTCCCGTCCTCTAATGAGCCTAATGATACAGGAATCACTTCTGCGCTCTGACAGAGGAGACGTCCACGCTGTGTTTGGTTTTTGGAGCAGTAAACGGAGACTCAGCCTCTGTCAGCCTCAGCTCCAGCCGCCAGTAAATAAAAAGCAGTGGCACATAAATTGATGTATTTTCTCTAATCTTTGTTTGCAGCAGTTCTCTGCCAGCGCACAGGGAGGGCATTTGTTCCTTGTGTGTGTGTGTGTGTGTGTGTGTGTGTGTGTGTGTGTGCATGAGTGTGTGTGTCAGCATGTCCTAGCAAAAAAATAATGTTTCACCAGGGGGAAATTTATACAACATCACACTGATCCTATTTCTCTGGCTTTTTGTATGTGCATCTATGTGTGTGTTCATGTGTGCATGCTCCTACATGTGTGTGTGTGTGTGTGTGTGTGTGTGTGCATGCCTGTTCAGCTTATTACTCACGTCGAGCAGAGAATGAAAGATAAAAGAACAAGAGCTGCAGAGAGGAGGAGGAGGAGGAGGAGGAGGAGGAGCAGGACAGAAGTGTGACTGATGACAGAAGCAGGCTAATAAAGAAAGTTGTTTACTGTCGGTGCAGGAGAAGAAAAACCTCAACATCTATAGACGGAGAAAGAGGAAAACTGAGGGGTCACGTCTGCTCTCTCTGGACTGATGTGTCATTAAAAAAGAAACGCAAACAGAATCAGTTTGAAGGATTGTTTTGAGGTGATGCAAATGATGCACAACAAACGGTGACTGAGCTGGTTTGACTCCAGCAGAAACTCTTCACTTCATGTTTGCCGTTCAATCATATAAAGACAAATAAAAACTCCTGCACAATATGGAATAACAAAATAAGATACTATAGAAGATGATAAGGGCAACAGGAAGAAAAGCTAAGTAAAATATTTCTGAATTATTAATGGGTCAATGACAAAAAGAGGGCCTAAAAACGTATTTTTTAAAGTTCTTTGAAAATGGATAAAAAACATATTTCTGAGAGAAGAATTAAGTTTTCTAACAGATTTCAGTAGTTGACCAACATTTCAAAGTTTTTAGGTTCATTATTTTTAAGTATTTTTAATTTGAGCACCCAAAAATGTCAGGTGGCGCAACCAAATATATGAAAATATATTTATATGTTCCTGTTATTTTTTCTGTGTGAAATTATTGGCAAGTATCTCTCAAGTGTCTGTAGTGACTCATACATTTTCATTTTGTGTGTTTCATTTCTTTTATTTGTGAATAAGATAAATAATTTGATGTTAAAATAACATTTCACATTATT
The DNA here is from genome assembly GCA_008086565.1 of Thalassoma bifasciatum. Classification (NCBI taxonomy): domain Eukaryota; kingdom Metazoa; phylum Chordata; class Actinopteri; order Labriformes; family Labridae; genus Thalassoma; species Thalassoma bifasciatum. Next base: position 75,059 of record RPOG01002177.1, on the reverse strand, counting down.
ACATTGGTTGTACCACNCCACCTGACATGGAAATTGTTCCAGTCACCAATGAAGTGAAAAAACCTTTTTTATCAGTATTTCAGAGAAATCTACAAACTTTTCCACTTGGTCACAAATGTCATTTGGGCTCCTCTGGCTGATGCAGTTTCCTGTTTCCTGTTTTATTCTCTTCACTTTAAAATAAAAGTCTAATGTTACGGTTGCACCACCCTGACATTTGACAAGGTGAAAATTACGGGACAAAAGTTTTTTACATTTCTCAACAGCTTTAAAATTCTTTTCATTTGCAAAGAATGTTTTATTGAAAAAGGTTCAAGCATAAAATAATGCCACTGTATTTTTAATTTCCATTTACAATAACTGACATTCAATTTTTAGAGTTTAATTACTGTGGATACTTGTCAGGACGGTTGCACCACCTGACATTTTGGGGGTTTGAGGAACCAAAACACAAAAAAACATGTTATATTTTAATAGTTTAAAGATGTGTTCAAATAACACAGGTTTCATTGAATAAAGAAATACATGTGATGAAATACTCAATTCATGATGGAAGGAAATATTGCACTCAGACACAAAAAAAGGGACGTCACGTCATTGACCCAATTTCAAGCAGAAATTCTTGGTTTGAAGTTGAAATTCTCAGTTTTAAATTCTGAGAAATGACTCAGAACTCCGATTTTTTTTATAATCGTTATTGTACAAACAAAAAGTCAGACCTCTTTCTTTCGTCTTTAACATCCTGACAGCTTCTACGACTTTAAATCTGAAAATACTGACGTTTACTTTTGGTTTTCTGTCTCTGATCTCTCAGACACATTCAGTTAAATATTTTCTCCATTGAGAGAAAGAAGTGAAATCCTCAGCTTCATCACGTCTCCACCAGACGAGGCGTTTGCTTTTAACCTGGAGAAGATGTAAATTCCTTTTTTTCTCTCTCTGACACTCGGTTGTGCCTCTGTTCTTTTGCCCCCCATTTTTTTGCTCATTATGGTGGAGATATTTCTGCGTCTTCAACACGCAGCCCTCGCGGAAAAGCTATCAAGGTGCCTGGATCTGAAACGGTGTGATGGACAGACTCTCTCTCTTCAGGAAGGACAATCAGAGCAGCAAACGTATGTGGCTGCGTGTGCAAACATATGCATATAAAGTAAAAAACCGAAGGCTTTCACACATGATGGATAGTTTCTATCATCTTATATTCATGTAGCTGCATTTCCTCCTTTCATGTGATTAATTAGACAAACGAGAATAGAGACACAATTTCCAAGTTTCTGCTTTCGTTGAGATGCAGTATCATGTCGTCATATGGAAGTGGTGAATGAATTATTCAATAATACATCAAAATGCACAGAGAAACATCCCCATTGCAGGGAGTACTCAAGTATTTCAGCATCAAAGCATGAAGAGTGATCATCCGTGTACAGTTATGCTCAAAAGTTTCCATCCTCTGGTGATTTTGTCCTGAAAACATGAACACAAGTCGATACAAATGTGTTTGAATTTCTCCTAAAGGTAACCATCCTCACCCGTGATCTATTTGAGTTTCTGAGCTCCTGACAGACACTTGCATCTTTCATCCAGTGCTGCACTGACATTTCTGGATTCTGAGTCATGAGGAAAGAAAAAGAATTGTGAAAGTTTCTGCAGGAAAAGTGAATCCAACTGTATGAAACAGGAAAGGGATATAAAAATATATCCAAGGAACTGAGGATGCCAATAAGCAGAGTTCAAACTCCAATGAAGAAGTGGAAAATGAAGGATTCTGTTGGAACCAAACCACGGTCAGGTAGACCAACAAACATTTCAGCTACAACTGACAGGAAAATTGTTCAGGATGCAAAGAAAAACCCAGAAATAACTTCAGCTGAAATACAGGACTCTCTGAAAGAATGTGGTCTGGCTGTTTCAAGATGCACAATAAGGAGGCACTTGAGGAAAAATGGGCTGAAGAAAGACATTTCTACACAAATGCCACAAAGTTTCCTGCTTACAATACGCCAAACAGCACAGAGACAAGCCTCAAAACTTCTGGAACAAAGTCATTTGGAGTGATGAGAGCAAAAGTGAACTTTTTGTCCACAACCATAAACATTGTTCCATTTGGAGAGGAGTCAACAAGGCCTATGATGAAAGGTCCACCATTCCTACTGTGAAACACGGAGGTGGATCACTGATGTTTTGGGGATGTGTGAGCTACAAAGGCTCAGGAAACTNATAAAGTGAAGGTTCTGGAGTGGCCATCTCAGTCTCCTGACCTCAATATCATTGAGCCACTCTGGGGAGATCTCAAACCTGCAGTTCATGCAAGACAGAGCAAGAATTTACAGGAACTGGAGGCTTTTTGCCAAGAAGAATGGTCAGTTTTACCATCTGAGAAAATAAAGACCCTCATCCACAACCAGCACAAAAGACTTCAAGCTGTCACTGATGTTAAAGCGGGAAATACACGCGATAAAGAACTGGGGGATGGAAACTTTTCATCAGAAATTTCTGTTGTTGTTATGATGGAAAAAGAGTAAACACAACACAATAAATGTTGTGACAGAAAAGTTTTTGTGTTATCATTCATATTCTCTGAGAAAAGGCCAAGAAATCATAAATTCTGCCAGGGTGTGTAAATTCATTCCACGACAAAAAAAGCTCATTCCAACTTTTGCACTCCTGTTCAAACATCCGCCTGCTAAAAATGCGCTAAAGTTAGAGAGAGCAGGAAAACGGGTCCATATTCGCCTTGTTCACATTTCACCACAAACCAAACTGGGGAACTGCCCAGTTGGAGTAACCACCGACACTGGGAGCGGTTCCATACAACACTGATATTCTTAGACAGGGACAAACCCAGGCTGAGCCACAGTCAAAACACACACTCACACACACTCAGAGCAAAGTCCACCAGCTGTTCATTCATTCACACAGACACAATCTTCACTCTGCATCCAGCAGGGGAACACTCTGGATCAGTGTAGATCCACCAGCTTTTCTCTGAGGTGTTTCTTTTACAATCTGCTTTGGCCAAAGCCGTTAACCTCCTGTCAGCGTCTGTTCGAGAATCTGAAACAACGACAGAGTATCATCACACTCACACAATCACAGTCTTTAAGCTTTAAATGAAAGGAACAGGAGAGTAAATTTACTGAACACAGACACTTTCCTCTTCTCCGTTAAACGTCTGGGGAACGGGATTAGCTCCGAGCTGACGGACGTAGATTACTCAGGGAGAGGAGATGCAATTTTCCCTCTCAGATAACAGACTCTAATCCTGCATAAATTTAAAAATGATAAAACAGGCAAAGTGAGAATGAAGCGCAGCTATCGGCTCATCTTCTTCTCTAAACACCAGTGCAATTATTTTCTGACACGCTCCAACAGTTCTGTGTTGTATGGACGCACATTTCAACCAGTTAAAAACATTATAATGAAAACTTTGCTTTGTTGAGATTTTTTTTTTTTTTGGCCCATATCAAGTCAAAATAATGATATAAAAAGTTGAAATGAGATTCAAAAGTTATAATTTTAAGAAATCATAATGAAAGATTTGAGATAAAAAGTTTTAAAAATGAGATAAGTCAAACTCTTTAGACATTAAAGACAAAATTGTGAAATAAAATGTCCAAATTTTGATGTAAAAGTCCAAATGTTGAGATAATATAGACAAACTTTTTCGATAAAGAAACTAAAGTTTTAAGACAAAAAGTCAAAATTATTCGATAGAAAGTAGAAATTTCAGGTTAAAAGTTAAAATTTTGAGCAAGTTGGGTCAATGTGATGAGTTCAAAAGTCAAAATTTCAGCTATGAAATCAAAACCTTTGGGATTAAAAGTCAATCATAATTTGAGAAACTGAGACGATTTTGAGATAAAAAGTTGAAATAATGACACAAAAATGTTAAATCAAGAGTTAAGTGATCATCTTTGGGGGTTTAAAGTCAAAATTGGAGATGATTTGGTAAAAAAATATGAAGAAAGTCAAAATTTTATGCCAAAATTAATATACAAATTCAAAATTTTTAAATAAAAGTCATATTTCAAAGATAACACAGCTAAGTTTTTATGAGATATTTAAGTCAAATTATGAGGAATGAAACAGAAAATTAAAAAAAAAGTCAAAATTTTGAGATAATCAAGACAAAACACATGTCACATGAGATGTTTAAATCATGAAAAAAAGTCAATTTTTCTGAAATTTCTGAGATAGACTGTTGAACTTTTTGGATTTTAAGTCTAAATTCTAGAGATGAAAGTCAAAATTTTTGATTAAAAGATAAAATAATGGGATAAAAAAAGTGACATTTTCAAGAAAATAAAGTCAAATATTTGAGATAATTAATTCAAATTATGAGGAAAAAGTTGAAATTCTGAGTTTTTATCAAGAAATAAAGATCTCAATTAAGCCTCTTTTTTCATATTTTAATGTTTTCAACTGGCTGTAATGATGAGAATTCTCTCACACACAGTTTGTGTGACACAAAGCCTTGCATGCACTCACAGACGCACACAAATGGGGGTGTTGGGGGGGGGGCAGCTGGAGCCTGGACGACACGACTGATGGAGATGGGAGGAAACAGAAAAGCTTGAGGCGAAGAAGCTGCACCTGTGTGTCCTGTTGTTTGTCATCTGTTCAGCCTGAATGTGGGAAAAAGCTTCTTTAAAGGAGGTTTAGTTTCCATTCTCAAACTCCTGCACACATTTAACACACACACACACACACACACACACACACACACGCTCCCTCCTCCCTGAGTGTAAACATATTTTTACACTAATATATTTCCCAGTGGGTGGAGGATTCCAGCTCTGAGTTCAGGCTGCGCCACAGTAAATCTGCTGGTTTCTCTGCTCACAAACAGCTTCTGCTTTAAGGAGTTGCTGATGTGAGCGGCAGATGTTCCCTCTCAAACTCTCATTAACGTCGTCGGGGATCAGTTCTGACCCCAGATTACTGTGGCCGACGTGACAGGAACAGGTTAAGACACCTCATGTGGCACAGAGAGCTGGAGGAAGGTTGTGTGTCGTCGTCGTCCCCCCCGCTCTGACATTAAAGCCGTCGTGTTGGTTTATTCCAGCGACACATCACAGCATCACAGCTCTCTGCTTTAAATCTCTCACAGCAGGTTGGAAACTGCCACAGTGATTCTTTTATGGAGCAAACGCTGCTGACAGCTTTATCACCCAGGCTTAAATGTGACAGAAATACTTTGAAGATTATTTCCTAAATGTAAGTGTGCTGGTCGGGACAGTTTGTGCTCACAGTTTATTAAAGTTAGTAATAATAACTTGTCAGATTTGAGACGGGGAACTTGGCTCTTTAATGCCAAACTAAAACTTTTCTGTGATGTCTCCGACTGTTCTCAACAACTTCAAAATAAAAAAAAGAGAAGCTGAGATAAAACTGCAGACTGAATATCGGACTCTCAGATCTGCAACTGAACGAAATGGAAGAAATCTTGATATTAACGCCAGATATTTCAATATCATTAGGGTAGGATTAGGGATCAAGAACTAGTTTCTGTAAAAAAAATCAATAACAAATGCTTCAAGAAAACTCTGATTCAGGATTTTCTGCTTGAAGTTGAACATGTTACGAATCATTTCTATAACTTAGAATGCAAAAATAAATAGTAAATTATTAAAACTAATCTACAAGTTTAGCAAACAACACAGTTTAACTAGAGAAGTTGAATTTCCTTGCAGCAAATGCATTGAAATGCTGAAGCTGAAGGAAGTGAAACAAAGCTGAAAACGTGGAACCGGTTAAAAAAAAAAAAGTTGCCAAGTAGTAAAACGAAACTGGTAATAAGAACATAAAATAAAAATCAGTGATAGAAGCAAAGAAGTGAAGGAGATGTGAGGATGTTGACATTATAAACACAAATATTTGCATTGAAATACAAGAAATTTACGAGCGTTTTTGCACAACTATTCACAAAACCGAAAAAAAAGGAGATTGAAAAAAGAAAGACTGAAAAAGAGAGAAAGAGAGAGAGATTACACTTGTAAATTTGTAGTGTTTCTAATGTACAGAGATATACTCTATTTTATTAACATTTCATTTCTGTTATTTTGCACTGCATGCTCTTTTTTGCACATCTGTTAAGTTTATTTAACCAGCTGTCAATAAAGCTGTTTTTAAATTTTTTTTATTATTTGATTATTTGAACAGTTGTACAAAAACTCTCGTAAATTTCTTGTATTTCAATGCAAATATTTGTGTTTATAATGTCAACATCTTCACATCTTCACTTCTTTGCTTCTATCACTGATTTTTATTTTATGTTCTTATTACCAGTTAACTTTAACTACTTGGCAACTTTTATTTTTTTTTAACCGGTTCCACGTTTTCAGCTTTGTTTCACTTCCTTCAGCTTCAGCATTTCAATGCATTTGCTGCAAGGAAATTCAACTTCTCTCGTTAACTGTGTTGTTTGCTAAACTTGTACATTGGTTTTAATAATTAATTATTTATTTTTGCATTCTAAGTTATAGAAATGATTTGTAACATGCTCAACTTCAAAGTGAGCCAGAGACAGAAAGAGAAACAGAGAGAGAGAGAGTTACTTTGGTAATGTAAACGCATGTTTATCATGTCAATAAAGCTTTATGAATTGAATTAGAATTGATATTGAGAAAGAATGAGAAAAAGATAAAGACAGAATCAACATTTGTATAGTTTTTAATCCTGCACTCAACGCGTAACAACATTCAGGCGACAGGTTTTTGATAGTAGTGAATGTCATTAAGGGTTGTTGCTTCCATACAGTAAATATCGCAATATGAAAGATCTTTATTCAAAAAAAATGATACAGATTTGATCACAGATGGAATGATGTAACACACTCCTACGACAGAAGAGTAAATGTTTGGATCCAGCTCCCCTCACAGCACAGAGACACTGAGCCTCGTCCTGTTCAAACATCACAAGCTCCTCAAACTCATCCTCCGCTTCGACCTGTTGACACCTAAAAAAGAGGAGGTGCTAACAAACTCCTCTAATGAGCAGCTCCTCGTTGTCACGGTGACACTTCCAGGCCGTGACTGAGGCCGGCTGTAATTACTGAGAGAATTACCGAGAGGATTTGACAGCATTAGCTTCACTCCTACCTGTCCTAAATGACATTAGCTCTGTAGGAGGAGTCATTAGACACAGATAGCCGCCTCTGTCTCCTTCACATGTGGTTACACACTCTGACAAATCGCCAGCACCTTTGTAAACAAACGTGATTCAGGTGGAGGGGAATTTACGCCGCGTGCAAACAAACAGGAGAAACTCTGGCTCAAAGCAGCTGGCATCAAACGCCGAGCTCTCTGACATGATGAGCTGTGATTTTAAATTAGACACACTACACAGAGCTCCATCTACACATGCAAACAGAGGCACGGACGTGCAGCATCCACGCCGCAGGAAACGGGCTCAGAGGCGGCGCCGTCCCACTGAAGAGAGATGAAGAGCTGCTTAAACGCTGCTTCAGCAGACTGTGATTCAGGAGCACGCGTCTTTGTGTGTGTGCGTGTGATGTGCTATCAAACAGAGAGTATCCAAACACATAATCCAGGAATCGACTTTGGTGTTGATGCTGGCGAGTGCGACTGTGCTGTCAGTGCAGTAACAGCTCTGACACCAGGAAGGATTATCTGCCCACAACATGAAGCTCCAGTTATTTATGTTGCCATGTTGCTCACAGAGACACAGACAGAAAGGAAGAAGAAATTATTAAAGGAGGAGATGTTTTTTACAGATGCTGGGAACTAGGGCTGAGCAATTAATCGCAAGTTAGGTTAAATCAAAATATGACCTGTTGGCATATGAGTCAATGAGGTGACGTCCCTTTTTTTGTGTCTGAGTGTAATATTTCCTTCCATCATGAATTGAGTATTTCATCACATGTATTTCTTTATTCTATGAAACCTGTGTTATTTGAACACATCTTTAAACTATTAAAATATAACATCAAAAAAACACAAAACCAAGGAGTTTGGGGGTTTTACAGTCCACCACGTTGCGTCCTGACAAGTATCCACAGTAATTAAACTCTAAAAATTGAATGTCAGTTATTGTAAATGGAAATTAAAAATACAGTGGCATTATTTTATGCTTGAACCTTTTTAAATAAAACATTCTTTGCAAATAAAAAGAATTTTAAAGCTGTGGAGAAATGTAAAAAAACTTTTGTCCCGTAATTTTCACCTTGTCAAATGTCAGGGTGGTGCAACCGTAACATTAGACTTTTATTTTAAAGTGAAGAGAATTAAACAGGAAACTGCATCAGCCAGAGGAGCCCAAATGACATTTGTGACCAAGTGGAAAAGTTTGTAGATTTCTCTGAAATACTGATAAAAAAGGTTTTTTCACTTCATTGGTGACTGGAACAATTTCCATGTCAGGTGGAACAACCAATGTAATAATGTGAAATGTTATTTTAACATCAAATTATTTATCTTATTCACAAATAAAAGAAATGAAACACACAAAATGAAAATGTATGAGTCACTACAGACACTTGAGAGATACTTGCCAATAATTTCACACAGAAAAAATAACAGGAACATATAAATATATTTTCATATATTTGGTTGCACCACCTGACATTTTTGGGTGCTCAAATTAAAAATACTAAAAAATAATGAACCTAAAAACTTTGAAATGTTGGTCAACTACTGAAATCTGTTAGAAAACATAATTCTTTACTCAGAAATATGTTTTTATCCATTTTCAAAGAACTTTTTAAAAATAAGTTTTTAGACCCTCTTTTTGTCATTGACCCATATTCTAATTGCAGACTGTAATATTTATTCTACCTGAATTATGTCAAAATATCAGCTGCATTTTTTGCAGCAGATGTTTCCTGTTCTACACCAGAGTTACTCAACAAATCTAAGTGGTAAAAAGTGGCAAAAACAGCAAGAAGTAGCGTTAAAACTAAGCTTAAGGTTACAAAAATGGACCAGCAAAAATTGGTAAGAAAATTGGGAATAAACTTCATAAATGGTCAGAAAGTAGCAAAGAATGATCCAAAAGTGGCAAAAAAGGAGTGAGAAGTGACTAAAATGGTGATTTACCATAAAAAATTGGCAAAAAAAATAGTAAGAAAACTTGGAAAACACTCAGAAAAGAGTAAAAATGGGTCAAAAGTGGTAAAAAAAGAGTGAAAAGTGACTAAAATGGACAAACAGGAACAAGAAAAATTTAGGTGGAAAATTTCAAAAATTCAGAATGAATGAGAAAAGTAGCAAACTTGGCCAAAGTCAAAAATAACCTTGGCTAGAGAAACAATCTAAGCGGTGGAAATTTGCAAAAACAGCAAGAAGCAATAAGAAAAAAGTTTGGCAAAAATTGGCAAAAAAAATCAAAAAATAGCCAAAAATGATCCAAAAGAGTTTAAAAAAAGGAGTGAGAAGTGACTTAAATGGTGATATACCATAAAAAATGGCAAAAAAAATTAGTAAGGACACTTGGAAAACACTCAGAAAAGAGTACAAATGGGTCAAAAGTGGTTAAAAAAAGAGTGAAAAGTGACTAAAATGGACAAACAGGAACAAGAAAAATTTAGGCTTTAAAAATTTCAGAAAGTGGCAAAAGTAATGAAAAAATATTAAAAAGCAGTGAAAAGTGGAAAACTTGGCCAAAGTCAAAACTACTCTGGCCAGAGAAACAATCTAAGTGGTGAAAAGTTGCAAAAACAGCAAGTAGCAACAAGAAAAAAGTTTAAGGTGGCAAAAAAAATGGGCTAAGATCAGCAAAAATTGGTGAGAAATTTTTTAAAAAGTAGCTAGAAATGATCCTAAAGGGGGAAAAAAAAGAATGAATAGTGACTAAAATGGTAAAAGGGCATCATAAAGTGGCAAAAAAGAAATAGTAAGAAAAACTCGGAAAACACTCAGAAAGTAGCAAAAATCGTCCAAAAGTGGTGAATAAAGAGTGAAAAGTGACTAAAAAAGCCACATAGCAACAAAAACTGATAAGAAAATAGTGAGAAGGAGCAACAAAAGTGACAAAAAACAGGAAAAGTGATTAAAAAATAGCACAATAAAGGCAACAAAATTGGCAAGAAAGTTGTGATAAAACTTAAAATTTATTCAATAAGAAGCAAAAAAATAGTCCAAAAGTTTGAGAGGAAAAGTGACAAGTGACTAAAATTGGTAAAAAGTAGTCATGAGTAGCAAAAAGAAACATTTGCAGGTTGTTGTCGTGTCATAATTAATGTCAGTGCTTATTCCTACTACTTTGTTTAAACACACACACACACACACACACAGTAACAGGCTGTTTGTAAACTCCAGCTGTTTGTCTCCTTCAATAACGTTTCTCTTTACGACTCTTTTAACACCAGGCTCTGCAGCGTCTGCATCTCTGATTTCACCTAATCCAATAATCTGGTTTAATCTAATCAGGGGTTACCTAATCCTGATTGTACCGTCAACACGTCGTTAGCTGAGGGATTTATTAGAGTTCAAGTGTGAAGACGGAGCTGCTGCCAGCGACAAATCTTCAGTCTGGAGGAAGATTTGCAGATTCAAACTGTTTTTTTTTATCAGTGAAGTAAAACTCTGTAACCTTTGACGACTTGATTCAGAGCTCAGATTAAGATTTGGAGAATAAATGTGCAGCTTCAATCACATGAGAGGGTGTCTCTGAAACATTTAAACCAGCGAATTAGAAAACAAAAACAGGAAGTCACCTCTAGTTGAGAGTTTCAATCACTTATATGGGTCAATGACAAAAAGAGGGTCTAAAAACTTATTTTTAAAAAGTTCTTTGAAAATGGATAAAAACATATTTCTGAGAGAAGAATTATGTTTTTTAACAATTTTCAGTAGTTGACCAACATTTCAAAGATTTTAGGTTCATTATTTTTTAGTATTTTTAATTTGAGCACCCAAAAATATCAGGTGGTGCAACCAAATATATGAAAATATATTTATATGTTCCTGTTATTTTTTCTGTGTGAAATTATTGGCAAGTATCTCTCAAGTGTCTGTAGTGACTCATACATTTTCATTTTGTGTGTTTCATTTCTTTTATTTGTGAATAAGATAAATAATTTGATGTTAAAATAACATTTCACATTATTACATTGGTTGTACCACCTGACATGGAAATTGTTCCAGTCACCAATGAAGTGAAAAAACCTTTTTTATCAGTATTTCAGANTTACATTTCTCAACAGCTTTAAAATTCTTTTTATTTGCAAAGAATGTTTTATTTAAAAAGGTTCAAGCATAAAATAATGCCACTGTATTTTTAATTTCCATTTACAATAACTGACATTCAATTTTTAGAGTTTAATTACTGTGGATACTTGTCAGGACGGTTGCACCACCTGACATTTTGGGGGTTTGAGGAACCAAAACACAAAAAAACATGTTATATTTTAATAGTTTAAAGATGTGTTCAAATAACACAGGTTTCATAGAATAAAGAAATACATGTGATGAAATACTCAATTCATGATGGAAAGAAATATTACACTCGGACACAAAAAAGGGGACGTCACCTCATTGACCCATTTACAAGGTGCAGGACATGATTTGGTGGGAAAAAAAGAAAAACTAAGCAGCCAGGGTCATTTGAGCATATTAAGATCAACAACATCACATTAATAAGGTGTTTTTAACTGTTTTCATGGAGTACTCTCTCACTTTTTTCTGTGTGTTTAATGAAATAATGTCCCTTTTTAAAGTCCCAGTATCTAAAATAATTCACAGCATTTACTGATGGTGGAGGTTGAGGTCTGCAGCCAAACCCATCTCCTCAAAAATTATGCATTTTCATGTGCATGTGCTGCCTTACGTGTCTGAATGGCATAGATTACAATCAGGTCGTGCTCCAAAAGTGCAGCCGGAACAATCAGGGCGAAGCCGCCCCCCAGCAGAGACGACGGAGGGCGAGGGGCACCGAGCACGAGCCTGAAATCTGAGCAACGTCTGAGTCTTTGCCGAGGAAAAGTTCCACGTTCAAAGTCACAGATCAGAGTCAATCACCACTGGGTGAAACAGAAAAACAACAGGTTCAACTGTGATCCATCAAGTGCGAAAGGCTCAAAGATGTGACGCCTAATTTTTCTGTCCAACTGAATTTTTCCAATGACAAAAAACTCAAACTAAACCAGAAAATATGTCTCATACCTTCCACATACACAAAACCACTTAAACTTCTCTGAACATTTTAGTTATTTGTCATTTTCCTGCTCTGAAGTGTCAAACATCACGTGGAGCAAACGTCCAGAATCAACTTCTATTTGGACAACTGGTGAAGAGTCAGTTCAAATCAGTTTAAATGTATCCATCGCTCTATTTAGCATAATTTCTAAAATATTTTTGTATCTACTGACAAAACTATGAAGCAAAAAATTATAGAAAAAAGTAAGAAGTGACTAAGTCTGCAAAAGACAACTTAAAAATAGCAAGAAAGTTGATATAAATGGCCAAATATCAACAAATCTTGGAAGACAACATAGGAAATAGTCAGAAGTAAATAGTAGATTACTTGAAAAATAGTCAAAAAGTCACAAAAAAGGAGTAAAGTCACAAGAAGCAACAGATTTGGCATGAAAATTGGAAGAAAACAGGAAATAGTCAGCCGGTAAACAGTGAAAAGTGACTAAGATATCAAAAGGCAACATAGAAGTAGCAAAAAAAAGTTGATATAAAACTTTTAAAAAATAGTGAATGGTCCAAAAGTGGCAAAAAATATGTATATATAGAATTAGATTGACTAAAATGGCCAAATATCAACACAAATTGGCAATAAAATTGGAAGAAAACAAGATATAGTCAGAAGTAGATGGTAGATTACTTAAAAAATAGTCAAAAAGTCACGAAAATGGGCAGAAAGCAACAAAAATATTGGAAGAACAATGAAGAAAAAAATCAGAACAGTCATGAAAATGGTGAAAAATGTGAGAAAAGAAACAGTGACAACTGGTTATAAAAAAAAAAGGTAAAAGGAAACAAAAATGGAAGGAAAGTTGGGAGAAAACAAGAAAAAGTCAAAAGAGAGCAAAGATTGTATTTAAAATTTTGGCAAAAAGGAGCAAAAAAGTCCCAATAATGGGCAAAAGTAATGAACAATTATTTAAAAAGCAGTGAAAAGTGGTAAACTTGGCCAAAGTCAAAACTACTCTGGCCAGAGAAACAATCTAAGTGGTGAAAAGATGCAAAAACAGCAAGTAGCAACAAGAAAAAAGTTTAATGTGGCAAAAAATGGGCTAAGATCAGCAAAAATTGGTGAGAAAATTTAAAAAGTATCAAGAAATGATCCTAAAGGAAGAAAAAAAGAATGAATAGTGACTAAAATGGCAAAAGGGCATCATAAATTGGCAAAAAATAAATAGTAAGAAAAACTCGGGAAACACTCAGAAAGTAGCAAAAATGGTCCAATAGTGGTGAATAAAGAGTGAAAAGTGACTTAAACAGCCACATAGCAACAAAAACTGATAAGAAAATAGTGAGAAGGAGCAACAAAAGTGACAAAAAACAGTAAAAGGAAACAAAAATGGAAGGAAAGTTGGGAGAATACAAGAAATAGTAAAAAGAGAGCAAAGATTGTATAAAAATTTGGGCGAAAAGGACAAAAAAAGTCACAAGAATGGGCATAAAACCCTTAAATTTGCTAGAAAGTTGAAAGAAAACAGAAGAAGTAGTCAGATGTTAGTGAAAGTGGTGAAAAAAGTGACAAATGGTCGTAAAGAAGGCATAAAAATGGCAAGAAAGTTGGAAGAAATAGTCAGAAAGGGGCAAAAATTGTATTACAAAAATGTGGCAAAAAGGGGTGAAAAGTGACTAGAATGGGCAAAAAGCAACAAAAATACTGGAAGAACAATGAAGAAAAAAATCAGACAGTCATGAAAATGATGAAAAATGTGAGAAAAGAAACAACTGGTGATTAAAAAAAAGGGAAAAGGAAACAAATGGAAGGAAAGTTGGGAGAAAACAAGAAATAGTCAAAAGAGAGCAAAGATTGTATTTAAAATTTTGGCAAAAAGGAGCAAAAAAGTCACAAGAATGGGCAAAAAAAACCCATTAAATTTGCAAGAAAGTTGAAAGAAAACAGAAGAAGTAGTCAGATGTTTGTAAAAGTGGTGAAAAAAGTGACAAAAACAGTGACAAATGGTCATAAAAAAGGCAAAAATGGCAAGTAAGTTGGAAGAAATAGTCAGAAAGGGGCAAAAATTGTATTTCAAAAATGTGGCAAAAAGGGGTGAAAAGTGACTAGAATGGGCAGAAAGCAACAAAAATATTGGAAGAACAATGAAGAAAAAATCAGACAGTCATGAAAATGATGAAAAATGTGAGAAAACAAACAACTGGTGATTTAAAAAAAAAGGGAAAAGGAAACAAAAATGGGAGGAAAGTTGGGAGAAAACAAGAAATAGTCAAAAGAGAGCAAAGATTGTATTTAAAATTTTGGCAAAAAGGAGCAAAAAAGTCACAAGAATGGGCAAAAATAACCCTTAAATTTGCTAGAAAGTTGAAAGAAAACAGAAGAAGTAGTCAGATGTTAGTGAAAGTGGTGAAAAAAGTGACAAAAACAGTGACAAATGGTCATAAAAAAGGCAAAAGGCAACAAAAATGGCAAGAAAGTTGGAAGAAATTGTCCGAATTGTATTTCAAAAATGTGGCAAAAAGGGGTGAAAAGTGACTAGAATGGGCAAAAAGCAACAAAGTTTGTCAAGAAAGTTGGGATATTAAGAAAAATAAGTCAGAAAGGAGCAAAAAATGTTTTAAAAGTAGCAAGAAAAGAATGAAAATCGACTAAAATTGGCACAAAACAGTCATTTTTGTCATGCTGTAATCACTATAATGTGTTTGTTTAAAAAACATAAGATTTGGGGCCTAGAAATAATCGCACAAAAAAATCACAATTCAGGGGGAAAGACCCACAATTAGATTATTTTTGCAAATCTTTTAGCCTTATTCACAGTTTTCTACAACAGCATCCGCTCACAGTTAAAGCCTAAAACTTCATGTTGTTCCACTGAAAACTAGTCCTGTCTGTTCAGCTGCCTTTTAATGAGGTTTGTGATCACATCCCGCTAAAACTACCTGCTGTATTTTCACACACACACACACACACACACACCCTCTTTTCTCTGCAAGCGCCGACAAATCCTCTCCCCAAAAAAAGAGTCGGACATTGTCTGGGACTCCTTGGATAATTGTGACAATTTGATCCGATTAATGTATCGTCTGAGGAAATTGTGACCTTTATTCACACACACTCTACCTTGTGTAAACGTACTAACACATACTGTGCACTATTACAGAGACGCAACAGTTAACGAGAGCGTCCCTGCACTTCACTAAGTTAGTTCAACGCACTCACAATTAGCAGCTATTAATAACCAAACTCTGGCCTGAGCCTGCACAACAGCTTCTCTGACAGAAAAACTCCTGTAGGAAAATAGTTTTATCACCGCATCAATTATTCAGCGCCTGGCAGTAAACAGAATTTGCATTCTCTTTATGGCTGTTAAGACAATTCAGCGCTGGTTATGAATCTGTTGCCTAATGTACTCGGGGAAATCGGTTTAACAACAGGCGCTCTTCATTATCGTCACAGTGTTGCTGAGTGATGCTCGTAGATCACAACGTGAACCACGTTTGGGACTGAAATACGCAACAAAGGGAGCACGGGGGGAATAATAAGGAGCTGGGAAAAAGCCTGAGAGGTGTTCATGGGAAAGTTTATAACCAGAGAACAAAAATACACGACAGCCTGAACATGAAATATTTAAAGGTGGAGAGAAGACTTAAAGTTTGACCAGGAAACATTTGAGAGCTTTTGTGAAGGTCACAAACAGTGTTGCCAACTCCTCAGCAAGGAAAGTAGCTATTGGCTGTCCCAAAAGTCGCTAGAAGTCGCTAGATGACATCATCACCTAATTTGCATAATCAGGCATTGGAACGTTATTGTAAGGAACTCTGTAGGAGACAGGAATAATGTCATGGGAGAGACAAAAAGTGTATAATAAACGTCCTAAATGTTTAGAACTACAAATTAGATTTTTATTGGATTCATTCTACAGTGTTAGATCCAAATCAGTGATTAAAAAGTCATAATATTTTAGAGAAAAGTCGAAACTATTACTTTTTATTATAAAGTCTTGACATAGTATGGGGAAAAAAACTTTAAAAAAAGAATCCTGTTTTTAATTTTCTATATTTTTAACCAGCAGAAATTGGCCTTTATATTCATCTTTGTCTCAGCTTGTTTAAAATTTAATCTGTTTATTTTTTTTATTTATTTATTTTTTTTTACCTTGTCCTGTTCAGCATCACGACAACAGAATTGTGGTCCGGCTGCCGTATTTTGCAGAACACATTTTACTTTGCCAAGAGGAGCCGTTTGTGTAAAACGCTCCCCTTGAGATTTAAATGCTATTTTTATTAGTGTTTTGTAATTTATTTTTTCTGTACATTGCCAAGGTTAAAGGTTACTGCCTGAACGGACTAGGGTGAAAACAGATGAGGGATAGTGACGGAGGGAAAGAGCAGACAGAGAGGGAGAGATAAACAATAAAACAACAGAAGAGAACAACCACAACAACTGGACGAGTGAACGCAGACAGGGGATCCAAAACCAGCAGCTGATCCTGCAAGAAAAAAACAAGGGGAGAAAAAGAGAGACAGCAGACAAAAAGGAATAGAAGGAAACACAGTATCCCGAGGTCTTTGACACGACAATCTCTAGGAGCACCTGTGGAGACAGCACCTGTTTATTTTTTAAATTTCTAATTCAGTTTCAGTGTCTTTTCTTTTGAGAAAATAGGTGATTTTTCTCTGCATTGCAAGACCAAAAAAGTTACTGTTTTACAGAGTTTCTTCCCATTTTTATTATTTTGAAGGTTGGGCGCAGAGGAGTCTTCTGGGCTCTTGCAGAAACAATTTGGAATATGTAAAAAGGGATTTTTTAAAAGTCAAGGTAGTTTCCAAGACTGAATATTGCTAGTGAATTTATTTCCCGAACCAGCGTTCGGCTGTGACTGGTTTTGAATGAACGCTTTAAAGCAGCCGCTCTAATATCTTCCTGGTCCTGTGTACCTGTGAACTACTTTCACCTCTGCTTCCAGCTGTAAACCAGCGGCGGTTTAGTGCACGCGTGGTCTCCTCTCCTCTGACTGCAGCTGCGACTGCTGCGAGAGTCGAGACCGACCGCCTGCGAATGCTTTAAGACGAGGGAGGAGCTCACGGCAGGACCCGCTACTCGTTGATAATGGTGACTGCGGAATGATACACGCTTTCATGTCAGTCGCCAAACACTAGAAAAGTCGCCTATCACACCAGATTTGTCGCTTTTGACATAAAAAAGTCGCCAAGGGGTCCAGAAAGTCGCCAGATTTAGCGAGAAAGTCGCTGAGTTAGCAACAGTGGTCAAAAACTCCAAAAAGGGAGCAACAAGCACCTCCTCTCTTACTCCTTTTTTACACCTAAACATCATCAAATCATTGACGCTCAGTTCGCTAAATTTGTCCATTAATGATGCGTTTAGGAGCCTCCTTCAGCTGGAGGCAAACGGCAAACTGCCTTCATGTATTTGTTTTGAAAGTGAAAATGAAAGTAGATCAGATCTTCTTTTTAACTCTACTTTTCTTTGTTCATGACAACTTTTTACTGGCCGCAATGCAACCAGGAAACGTATTTATCAACAATTAAGTAGCTGTTGGTTTGATTTGTTGGTTTTGATTATTAATCTGACCCTTCTCCTCTTTGTCTGCAGGGGGAGAATAATTCAGAGGGTGTCAGACTCAGCTCTTAGCACTGATCTTACTTTCTATTGGTTGTGTTGATTATGAATAATGCTACACCTCTAGTTTTTAGCTATGACTTAATTCTTGAAATTAAAAAAAAAAAAAATCCTGGCATCAATTAGAAGAATCAGCAATCTCTATCCCTTGTTCCTAACACACAGCCAACAAAAAGTAAACACACCTGTGTCTGTCAACCCTCCAGGTGTGAGGAATAACAGCATCCTCTACACCTTTATCCGTCCAACCTGTCGTGAAGTCTCTATTTCAGCTTTTCCATCAACGTCTTGGCAAAAAATGTGAGTGAGTGCAACCCAAAGGCCACTCAACAAGCAGCACAGATTTCTTTAACTGCGTTGGCTGTGGTCGACGCTCTGACATCACAATAACAGAGTGACACATGCCAATGAGCAACGATCCACGAAAACACATTTCTGCTTCACTCTTTCCAGAGAACAGCAGAGGAAGTTGTGTTTCCGCAACACAAATGTTACTATATAAAAGTCACATACTGTAGCTTTAACGACCATGACCATGATGCTTTAATTAAACTCCAGTTGATTTGATTCACAGACTCACATGCTGATGGATTTATCCCTCACAGTCTTCTCAGATATCTCGTTGTGTATTAAGGTCACACCAGAAAGAGGCAGAGCGAAATAATTCAGAGCATCCCTGTTAAATATTTAGTCCTAGAAGCTGTGCAGTGCTCTCCGAGGACTGGTTGGTAAACTATTGTTGCTGGCGAGCGAACAGCGAACACACCAGCCAGCTGGGACACGGCGGCTCAATCAGTCACACAGATCTGAGGAGCCCAGCGAGCGGTCCACGCAGCGCTGGCTACAGCAACACAACTCCTGCCAGCTCGCTCCGCTCAGCAACTTCCTCTCTGTTTCTGCCTTTATCACAGCTGAGTGTGTGAACACGCAGCAAAGACCCGACTGTTCTGCTCCTCATCCATGAAACAAACGCTGCCTTTAATTCACCAAAGTCAGCAAAGACGTAGAGGATGAAGATGAGGAAACGAATTGTTGAAGATTTGGAGCTGCACTCTTCTACTACAGAGCCACGCTGTTGTAACAGGAGCAGAATGTGTCTTGGTTTCATTGTCTTACTGAAATAATCAGGGACGTCCCTGAAAAAGACAAAGTGTCTTGGATGGCAGCAGATGTTGCTCCAAAACCTGTTTGTACCTTTCAGCATTAATGCTGCCTTCACAGAGACTGGGACAGTTACCCATGATGCCATGGGGCACTAACACACCCCCATACCATCACAGATGCTGCTTTTGAACTTTGCACTGAGAACAATCTGGATTATCCTTTTCCTCTTCGGCGTCGTTTGTGTGTGTTGTTGATGTCTGACTTTGTCTTTGCATGGTAGAGTTTGAACTGTCACTTGTAGATGTAGTGATGAACTGTGTTAACTGACAATGGTTTTCTGAAGTGTTCCTGAGCCCACGTGCTAATATCCTTTACACAATGATGTGGGTTTTTAATGCGGCGCCGCCTGAGGGGTCAAAGGTCATGGCCATTCAATGTTGGTTTTGGGCCTTGCTGCTTACGTGCAGAGATTTCTCCAGATTCTCTGAATCTTTTGATGATATTATGGACTGTAGATGATGAAATCCATCAATTCCTGCAGTTGGACAAAGTTGAGAAACATTGTTCTTAAACTGTTGGACTATTTGCTCACGCAGTTGTTGACACAGTGGTGAAAGACTGAGCCTTTTGGGGATGCTCCTTTTATACCCAATCATGACACTCAAAGTTTATCAGTTTGAACAATAAATATCTTGTCTTTGTAGTGTATTCAGTTACATGTAGGTTAAAAAGGATTTGCAAATCATTAAATGCTGTTTCTAGTTGCGTTTTTTACACAACTTTCCACCATAACAGGCACAAGAAAAGGAAAGATGAGTTCACTGGTTTATACAGGAAGCTCAGACTGAATCTTTCGCCAATTACATCATCATCATCCCATTACCAACAAATCATTCAGTCATTATCCCAGGTAACAGAATGGGCTTTACTGCACAAACGAGCATAGAAACTGTCGACGTAAAAAGAAGTGACAGGAAGAGAAAATGGAAAGACAAAAAAATAATGGAGATGTGGAAAGGTGGAGGGAGAAAAAATGAAGAAATGAGGGCTGGTCCCCACAGAAATGAGGGACTAGAGTGGTCCAGCTCTGATTGGGTGCTCCAGGTGCTGAATACACACACACACACACACACACACACACACAGATGAAGAGACCTAATGATGCGTGAAAGAGAATTACCCCTCTCCTCCACAGAGGACAGTCGCTCTGCTAGTCGCCTGGTCAACACTTACTTCAAATGACCCTACTCTCTATTCATGAGGCGTGTGTGTGTGTGAGGGTGTGTGTGTGTTTCTGCTGGGGTCCCTTTGTGCTCATATCTGCCATCGTGTACACACCGAACACACAGGCTGCTGCACACACACAAACACACACACACACCCTGTGAAAACACTGCAGTGCGATCACTATCTGAGCCTCGTGAAAATAAATCTTTAGATCTTTATTTTTCCAGGAAAGTCAGATTTGCACAGTCGCTCTTTTCCAACAACATCCTGCTGCACGTGTGCAGAGACAAACACACAAATATGTTTGTCTCACAAGCTCCTGTGCACTTCATTTTTTTTTCTCTGATGCAAAATGCTTAAACAAATCTGAGTCTGAATCACAAACGTGTAATTGAGCAGAAAGAGTTAAACACTGCATAAAAAGCAAAGTATAGAAAATAGCATCTCTAAGTGCTTTTGGGTTTTGCATACATTTAATTGAGCCATTAAATTAAAATACACTCATTCCCACACAAATCAGCCTCAATGCAAAGCAAAAAAACACGAATTCACAAAAAAATGTGAGTTAGAGTAAATATTTTCTATCTGTTGAGAGCTGTTAATCAAACTCTTCAGCGATTAAGACGATAATTACACCTCTTGATGACCTAAAAACAATATACCTGTACATAAAGCCTGCGAAAATAACTTGGATGTAAGTTGTTTGATGATTATCGGGAGTCAAACTGCTCTAAAGTGGTTTTTTTCTCACCTTAGGGAGTTACTTTCTGCTACCTTGCTCCACTGAAACGTTTAAAAAAAATGGAAAATGTGTATTTACATAAACAGATGCACCTTTGCAAATTGGGACCTCTTCACAAAGTTCCTGCTGTTTGCAACAAACAAATCAAATAAGAACAATTTAAAGAGTTCAACAAAAAACTTAGATTTGCAAGTTTCCTACTGCAAAATGCCGACGGCTCATTTTTGTCACAATTTAAGGAAAAACTGGGGCAAACTGCAGAGCTGCTGAACTTTTTGGGCCAGAATATTATTAGTGCAATTTGTGAATTAACTTTGAGAAGCAGCAAGTGATGCACAATTCATGGTGCAATTCTTAGGAAAGCACATTTCTCAAACAGGAGTCTGAGGATTGTACTAGGCCTCTTTTGAGAGCTGCTCTTTCAAAACCATTTTTTATGAATTAAAGGGACAGTGAGGACTTTTTCAGTGACCTTGAAAAAGTCTGATATCTAGATACATGACTGATCATAATCCACGACTCAAAATGAGCTTATCAACGCCAAAGTAGGTTATAACTAAATGCTAATTGGGTCGGACTGGACCAGATTGATTTGCAGAAAATCAAAGTCTTTGATGAAGTCTATCAGTGAGAAGAGAGGTCTGTGTTTTTCTCTGCTGAAAACTTTTTCTGTGATTTATTTGGAAGTAATGGTAGAAACAGGAGCAGAAAAAAGCAGAAGAAAGATAAACAGGAGAGAGATAGAGCACGAGCTAAAGGCTAAAACACAAGCAAAAAGCTAAAAACACAAGTTAAAGGCTGGAACATGAGCTCATGACTAAAACACGAGTTAAAGAAATAAAGGACAAGCTTAAGGCTAAAACACAAGATAAATGCTTAAACATGAGTTAAAGGCTAAAACAGTCGCTAATGTTGGTTCCTGTCCACATGCAGCAGTTATTCTGCAGTGATCTGTTCAAACCTGAGTCTATCAATAAAATGAAGAGCCAGGTTACGTTTGCTCTGCTTGGTGAGGTTGGAGTTGGTAGATGAGACCTGGTAGGACACAACCAGGATTCACTAACGTTACACGGTAAGGACACTGTAAACTGTAACTGCTGATAAAAACATTACCTCATCGCTTTGTAGCCAGTAAAAAGTTGTCTTTTTTGATCAAAAACAGTCTTGGAAACTCTTCTGAGACGCTCCCCGTCTTCCCCTGAGGTTGTGCTTTGCTCAAAGGCACAGGAGCAGTTGTTAACAAAGTCGAGAACACATCCTCACCACACAAACCTAAAATCTAATCTCCCTCACCTTTTCTTCGTCCACTGTTGGGATTTTTAGTCCTCTTTGTGCAGATTGTTTACCATCTGTGAACGATGATGATGATGTAACCTTGGCCACCTGGCCGAGGGACGACAAGGAAGCAGAGGAGAGAGAGAGAGAGAGAGAGAGAGAGGTGTTAAACTGTGCTTTGTTTGGAATGAGTTTGAGGAATGAGAGCTGATTGATCACGAAAGGGTAAGAATCCTGTGAGAGAAGCCTGTGCTGGTTCGGGGGTAAACTGTCCTTGAGTTACTGATCTATTATTTTGCTGGCGTGACTATTTTCATCCAGGCCGTCTGTGGCTCAGGGGGGACAAATATAATTGATTGGATGTCGCTCCAGAACTGCCAAGGGGGGCCTGGCAGACTCTCCGTCTCTAGTTTTTTCCTTCATCCTGGCTCTCGCATCAGATATTCAAGGAATATCACACGAGAAGAAATTCTGTTTTACTGGAAATGAGCTCAAGTGATGAGAACGGAGGTCAGAGTTATCAACGAGAGAATATTCTGTTCAGCATCAACCTGTTTGTCAAACATCTGAATGTTAAAAAGTTTAGATTCTTCACATTTCAGTCTCTAAGTTTGTTTCACAGTTTTCTTCAGCAACAAAACGTAATTAGTGAAAGAATCACTCACAACAACGTGGACGTCCTACCTGTTTGGGGTCATTACGTCACATCCTGACGCCCGTACCCTGAATATTCACTCTCAATGTCAATCTGACAAAGCTGCAAGTCTTTGTTTTCAACAGCTGCAAGACTAAAGTGACCCCATCGTTTTGTGTTGAGTTTTAATGCCAGGACAGCTTGTGATAGACAACAAGTGCTCCCTGCTTGAGTGGACAAAATCCCACAGTGGTCTTGTGTAAAAGCTCTATTAGAGGGTTGTCACTCACTCTAACACTGAACCAATCACCTCAATGTTTACACCAATTCAGCTGTAGCCATTTAGATCATTGGCGAGACTTATTTATTGCGTGTGTCTTAATTCACATTCATGTGCGCAACAAAAAAAGGTACAATCTGTGACTGGGAACTACAATTTCATGATTTTTGTTGAACCTTCCCACAAAGAGAGCAAAGTTGACGAAAAAGAGGACACTGAGCACTGATGGAGCTGGTTTTGTTTGCACAGAGTCTTCAGACGAGAGCGTGGAGCGTTTGGTCACCTGAGACTAAAAACTCTCTAACTCCTACAAATTTGTACCTAAAAAGCTCAAATTGCACCCAGATGTAGATGAGAAGGTGTAGAAGTGATATGGTGGATGTTTTATGTCTGGGGTGAAGCATCTTGATGTGACGTACTTTCAAAAGTGGTTATAAAAAACAAAGCAGAAAAAGTGTTAAGTTAGTGGACTGAAGCCATGAATTAAAACATGAAATTGTCTGAAACTAGAGATTTTAATCTCTCAAAATGAGGGTCACTGACGAATTTTGACCTTTTTGTTCTTCAGTTATAAGCTTTAAAACATAATATGGTAGATGGATAGATTACGTTGGGGTGTAAGGGGTTAAACTTCAGCTGATGAAACGATCGTTACGTCGCCTCTTTAACGTGTCTGTTTAAAGCCGCTGAGGCAGAGAGAAGGGCAGCAGTTTTGATGATAATTAATGTTTGCATTGAAAGATTATCTATCAAGACCTGGTTCATGTGTGTGCATGAATGCAGTGTCTCCTTCAGACACACACTCACACACTCAGGACTGAAAAACACACACTTCAGTCGGCACATGACCCCTCCAAGTGAAGGGGAGTGGATTAGCGGCCAGTTGAGGCTTAAGCATGAAACTCAAACCATTTTCCATCACATTTGTACTCACTTTAGGACTAATCCTAAGTGATTAACATGCCAGTCAGAGGGAGGGCACCTGCTGTCGGACTGAGCCGTCACCGCGCAGGGATACAGTCGTACACACACACACACACAGGTGTGAATCCCTCTGGATTAGCTTCATCTGTTCTGCAGTAATAGAGGTTACGCATTATTCCAACCTCTGTGCAAACTAAAAGGATCTGTATTTCACCCCTGCAGAGTCTGTTTCTCTCAGATGAAGTGTTTCATTGTTGAGAAGCGATTCATGACAGTCAGAGATACAATAAAGTCTGTTTTGAGTCACTTCTTCATCCCCCACCTACACCCCAACCACATCTGTGCCTCCACTCCTCCACACTTTCAAACCACAGCCCTGCAGCCCTGCAGCCAAGCATTTCTGCTGGATTATTGTGGTTTTGGTTTACACTCACACTCACACACACTCAAACACACACTCACACACAAACACAGGGGATTAAATTAGGAGTATGTCGCTCCAATCATTTTTATACATTCCTCCGTCTGAGAGAGGAGCTTCATCCAAAACCAAAGCTTTTACATTCCTGGATGAACCCTGATGGTGTTTAAGAGCAGTTTCTGCAGGTTTTATTACATACAAACACTCAAACACACACACACACATCAGAGCGGGTGATTATCTTTCGTAAGATTGGAAAGACTTTCTGAGAATTTGGTCACAGAGTCGCAGACAAAGCCGTCTCCTCTGAGCGTCTGTGAACTGACTTTTTCATCTTTACTCCAGAGGCTTAAAGCGACAGCGTGACCCTGTGAGCTCCTGGTTTTTCAAATCACACAAGACGTCAACAATAAAACGAGGTCAGGAGGAAAAACGAGTAAATAATGGCAGATATTTGGAGAGGTACAGGATGTAACGAAATGACAAACAGGGAAGACTTTGGCATTTACAGAAGAAGACATTAGAAGACAGATAATCGTCAAATCCTGGCATTAAACAATAAATTCTAACTTTTTTTTCTCTCATAATTTTGACCTTTAACATTGACTTCCCTCTTTTTATCCTTGAATCTTAGACTTCTGACATAATTCTCAATTATTCAAATTTCTCAGAATTCAAAATTCCATTTTTTTTTTCACAAAATTCCAACTTTTCTCTCAGAAAACGAACATTTTTTCTTGAAATTTAGCCTGTTTTTCTCAGAATCCCAACTTTTATATTGAAATTTCTGTGATTAAAAGTAAGAATTCTGACTTTCGTCTCAATGATCTTTTAATCTTAAGTTTCAAACTTTGAACACTGAATTCTAACTACCAACTTTTTCTTAAAAATTCTGACAAAAATCTGACTTTTCTCTCAGAATGTAAACATCATTTCTTGCAATCAGACTGTTTTTCTCTAAATTTAGACATTCTTGTCAAAAAATTGAATTAAGCTCTGAATCTCAGCTTAATTCTCAGGGTTGTAGTTTTCTTTCAAAATTTAAATTTTGAACTTGAAATTCTGACTTTCTTCTCAAAATTTTGACTTTTAACTAGGAATTTCTACTTTTTTTCTCTCAGAATTTTAACTTTTTTTCCCCCAAAACTGAGATTCAAAGTAAGAATTTTGACTCTCATCTTGGAGTTCTGACTTGAGTCTCAATTTCCTACATTTCTCAGGAATCAAAGTTTGAACTTTGAATTCTTAAGTCCAACTTTTTTCTCAAAATTCTGACTTTTCTCTCCGAGTACTGACATTTTTTGTTGAAATTCAGATTGCTATTCCAATAATTATAACATTATTCCCAAAATATTGATTTTAAATTCTGGATTTCTGCCTTAAACTTTTAAACTTTGAACTTGAAATTCTGAATTTCATTTCAAAACTCTGACTTTAGACACAGAATCCTGACTTTTGTCTAAGAATTTTGACCTTTCTGTTCATTGAATTCTGTAGTTTTTCTCAGAATTCTTTATTTTACCACAGAATTCTGACTTTAATCCAAGAATTCTGGTCTTCATCTAAGATTTCTGACCTGGATCTCAGATTTTGTTTTTCTCTCTCCCAGATTTCCAACCTTGAACTTTGGAATCTAACTTTTTCTTAGAGACGTGACTTTTTTTATTCAAACCAATAATTATAAAATTTTGGACCTTAGTTTTTTTTTCCTTTTTCTGACCATTTGCCCTAATTAAAAGGTTCAGGTGAATTTTGTTGTACTATCATCCAATAAATGTCTCACTATTTCAACACATTCACATTAACGTCATGACCACGCAGATGTGTGAAGAACTGCAGCAGAAAGAGAGGTGAGATATCACTATAATGAAAAAAACTTTATGAATCATGAGGAAAAGTTCCTGGTTTCTGCTGATGGATGTGATCAGTTCGATGTTTGAAAAGATTTCCGTTTGTCTGAGTTCGCTGTGATGACTAACACTGAATATATGAGGAAACACAGTTTCTGTTCCAGCAGAAGATGCACTGAAGCTTTTCAAAGGTTTCTGCAGCTGATAGGATTTCTGAGTCATACATGTGTCACACACACACACACACACACACACACACACTCAGCCTCATTGTGGACACTTGGTTGGCACATTCAGTGCTCTCTCACATTTTATTTCTCCTCCTTATCGGTGACGAGGGCGGCTCGCTGCGTCACATCGCCGCAGGCTGCAGAGCTGATGTGGAGATTGGCCTTGAGCTGAGGAGGAGGAGGAGGAAGAGAAAAAGATGTGGAGTGCAGCGGTGAGAAGGGCGGAGGGGGGGGGGTTGACATTTTCTTGTCCTCAAGTAAACAAATAAACGTGAAGTCACGCTGGGATGAGTCAGTTTAATTTTCTAAGTGCTGGAGGATGACGAGGTCACAGGGCGCAAAGTTACAGCTGAAGGACGGACGGTGAAGAAGAGTTTAGAGAGAGAAAAAGGAGAGTAATGTTTTTAACGTGGAGCTTACAGATGTTTACACTTCATTATCGTCACCTCCTCCTGACATCGCCTTCGCTCTCACTGCTCGCTGTGAGGGGCGGAGATTCAACTCCAGGTTTGACAAAAAGTTTAATCATGAGTCTTTTTCTAATCCTCCGTGGTGATAGCAGAGTTTGTAAACACTTCCTGTAAATACATTAACAGGAGGAAGTGAGTTCATAACCTGTCTGTTCATTGAATTCTGTAATTTTTCTCAGAATTCTTTATTTTACCACAGAATTCTGACTTTAATCCAAGAATTCTGGTCTTCATCTAAGACTTCTGACCATGGAAATTGTATCAACCCACATAAAATGTCATCTCTATGTATTCCTTATGTTCGAAAAGACAAAATTCACTTTCAGTTCAGTGTGACCCGACCATTACGTCAATTAAACCCATATAAAACTTAAAACCATATTAATGCAGTCATACCAGTAGGGATGTTCTGATCAGGTTTTTTGCCCCAAGTCCAAATCTGTTTTTTGATTTTAAATATCTGCAGATACTAAGTCCTGATCCAATGCGTCTATAATAATATCTTAAAAAATGCCGAAAAGCTGAGAAAAAAGGTCCAGTTCTTTTCAAATTCACTTTCTAGTGGCACAAATCTCAGCCCAGAGGTTGAAACCAAACACTTATTGAGAAACTCTTTGCTTCATAACGACAAACTTGACAACTTTAAAATCTGCATGAAATTAAGATGCTCGTCTGTAATTATCCATCGTCAGGACAGGGCTGTAAATAAAATCGCCCAATCTTCATGTTTGGTCAGAATTCACACTGATGATTTTAATCTCAGATGCTGACGATGCCCACGCCCCCTCACGCGGCAGGTCCCGCCCCCTGAGGGAGGTCACGGTCGGACCTGAGAGCTCGCTCCTCTCCTCCCACGCGACTCGTCCTCCTGCGCCCCCTGCTCCTCCACAAATTAGACAAAACACTCCAACCAATCAGCCCACGCTCGTCTGACAAAAGAAACACGCACTCCCAGTTCACCTCGGAGATGTTCCACAGAATCTGAACCGTTTCACTGTTTCTTCTAAGCAGCTTCTCCTCGGTGCAGAAACTATAGACTGTTGCTATAAAGCAGAAGCTCTGATCCAATTAGATTAAACCAAAGCAGCGTTTTCATGTGTAAGATTTAGAGCGCCGTTCTGCTCCAGGGATGAGCCAGCGGAGACAAAAACAGAGGTTTGAGAAGGCGCTTGAACTTAACCCTAAATATATTTAGTGCAGAGATTTTACTAAGCAGTTAATGAGAGAAAAACAACAAGAAGAGATGGAAGAAAAAGGCACATGCAGTCACAAATACCTTTCTTATGAGTCATTTTTCTGGGATGGATGCAGAGTTTCATTTGCTGATTTCATCTCTGATTATGTTTGAGGGTTTTATCTGTAATCATGAGTAAGAAAATCCTGTCCCCTTTTTTTTTAGCTGACAACAAGATGATATCTTTAAGCTGTCTTTCTGTAAATGGCTCTGACCAATTGTTGTGCAAAGTTCGTAAACTGTTAAATGACGTGAGGGTGTTTGCCACCAAAAAAATAGCTAATTTTCACTTAAAATCATTACTTTGATTACAGTTTTTTCGTTAACACTGACCAGACTGTGAAATATCAAGACATTAAAGGACCAAGAAAACTATGTCTAGGGCAGAAAACTGCTCAAACTCTATCTGAATAATAATGGTTGTGTATTTTAGCATGACTAATAGACAGATTAAAAGTTTCATGATATGTCTTAGTTTTACTCTGCTATGAAAATTTGCTTCTTTTAATCATAATTTAGATCTTCATTTATTATTTACTCTTCATTTTTTGTCATAACCTCCACCCCAAAACCCAATTTTTTAAACACAGTTTACTTGTCAAGGTCGGACCAAACAGTGAAAATGATAAATAAACCAACAGAGTATCTGGTCATTTCAAAATAAAGCTTCATGTTCTTGCTCCTGGTCTTAAATCTCATCTCATAAATACACAGGATATATACTGTACATGAACACAAATCGGTATAATACCCAGAGCAGAGCACAAAAAAATGAAAACAAGGAACTTTAACTTAGGGAGGGGGTTTTTAAACTAATACATGATCTGTTTTTTAAAGGCTCATTTCCCAAAACATCAACTCATTATCAATTAGTCATATTATACTCGCTATTGAAAAGTTCAATCTTCCAATTAATGCAACGGACTGAACTAGATTTTAAGTAGCAATGTAGCAACTTTCAAAGCAAATAAAACTACAACAAAATACTTTGAATGTCTCCAAAATTATTTCAATAAGGACATTAACTTGTGAAATCATTAGCTCAGGTTAATACTGGATGGTATTATGAAGATAATTGAGACTTTTTAATTAATGGTGGACATGGGAGTTAACAGTTGAATATATTGTTGTTTAACAAAGATGCAACTTACACAACTTTAAAACGCCATATGATAGTCTTATATTAGATGAAAAAAAGTTTATACATCAGCTTCATAATGGCCGATGTTGATTAATTGATTAATTGAATAAAAATATAACGCTCAATACTTGACTCCCAGGTGTCGCATCATTCTGAAAACTGACCATAGAATAACCAAACATTTTTACATTTGCTTACAGTTTTAATTGTATGTTTAAAATAAGATAATTCCTCTGAATAAATGGGGCTGATGCTGAAAATCTTTATGACAACACAGGCTGTAAATGAGTCTGTTTGAGTTCAACTTTCTTTTTCTTAATGTATCCTGCAAGTATCCAACTTTAGCAGAGAAGCTTTGCTGCATTTTAAGGTGTAACCTATGTATTTAGCACCTCTGCACTCTTACCAGATATGAGTCTTGGGTTGTAAATACGTCGTATTAAATCCCATGTAGACATGCAGATATCACCATCAACAGTTTGATTAATCCATTATTCTGCAGCTAAAGCTCCACCCTCCACCCTGAGATAAAACAATTCCTCTCACGCAACACAATCTGTTTTCCGCACACAGGAACTGAGACGCATTAACATCAGCTGCAATCAGCAACTTAGGCAAGATAACAACTACTTTTACATTTGTCAGGATTCGAAACCAATCAAGCCAAACAGACAGAAGCTTCTCTTCCTCCTGTGAAAAAAAAGCTTCTCCCGTCATTACCTCCGTCTTCATAATGAGACCAACCACATAAACAGATGGAAGAAAACAAGAAGCACCAAAACATATGCACCAAAAAACAAAAACATGCATCATTTAAAGTCGGGGTGATTTATTCTGAAACACGTCGGAGTGAGATTAGGTCACTGTGCGAGAACGAACGGGTGAGAAACGGTGCAGGAAGACCCGCCCTGTTGTTTGTTTTTACGCTGGAGGTGAAGCGCAGTTTGCTCCAGCGCTCACCCATGCATGCAGGGCCAGTCTGTTTTAATTTAAAGGCTCACTTGTTTAATAAGCTTGGTCTTAATTTGTTCACACTGCCTGTGCTCCTAAAGGAAGAGGAGGTAGAGAGTAAAACCTCGAGGATGGAGAGATTTCAGGGAGTTTCTCACAGAAGAGATGCACTGTAAAAATAAAAACTTAAATTTGTTGGCCTGATACAGACGCTTTGGTTCAGAAAACAAAATATGTTCTGTTGTGTTGCAAACTTCTTCTAAGTCTGAAATACCTTTAATACGTTTGTTCACTATAGTTGGTCCAATTACATGAGTTAAGTTAGTAAAAATCTAATTATAAGTTAAAGGCTTAAGTTTTTGAGTTTGCTTCAGCAAGAATGGGGTTTCCAACTCAAGTCTCCAGGGGTCTACAAAGAATGGGGTTTCCAACTCAAGTCTACAGGGGTCTTCAACAAACGGGGTTCTAACTCAAGTCTACAGGGGGTCTTCAAAGAATGGGGTTTCCAACTCAAGTCTCCAGGGGTCTTCAAAGAACGGGGTTTTCAACTCAAGTCTACAAGGGGTCTTCAAACAACGGGGTTTCCAACTCAAATCTCCAGGGGTCTTCAAAGAATGGGGTTTCCAACTCAAGTCTACAGGGGTCTTCAAGCAACGGGGTTTCCAACTCAAGTCCACAGGGGTCTTCAAAGAACGGGGTTTCCAACTCAAGTGTACAGGGGTCTTCAAACAACAGGGTTTCCAACTCAAGTATACAGGGGTCTTCAAACAACGGGGTTTCCAACTCAAGTCCACAGGGGTCTTTAAAGAACAGGGTTTCCAACTCAAGTCTACAGGGGTCATGCTATAACTGGTGAATAATTTCACAGATTTTTGACCCAAAAACAAAATAACTTTTTGCCCAAAATATATCAATTTGTAACAGTTTGAGTCAGTTATTACAATTTGGCTTTTAATACTTTGTTTTTTTTGGATCAGGCTATTACGTTTCAGGTTTTATTGCTTTTTTTTTTCATTACAACATGCCCTCTTACGTGACATTTATATATATGAATATTTTAACACTTTTAATTTCCTTACTAAGTCCGTAACTTGGTTTTAAAATTGAAAACATTATCTTGTAAATTTGTATCTTTATTTGTTTGTATCTTGTGCCCTTTGCATAATCACTCTCAAGAAAAATCAGACAATTTTGGAAATGATTTAGCTCACTTGCAATACCTTCACTGCCCACCAGGGGGTCGCACCCCACAGGTTGGGAATCACTGTTGTAAGAGAATGTTAATTCACATATTGGCGTATATTTAGTTCTTTTCATCATATTATTGTTGTTTCTTTTTATTGTTATTCATTTGTTAACTGCTGGTTTATGGTTTTTTATTAACTTTTTTAACTCTCTAACCTTTTTATCCTTTCTGTTTATTCATGGACACTGCCTGGTTACTTGGTTTGTTGAAAATCTTGACCAAAGAATATGAAAAAAACCTCTGTTTTACAATTGTTGAACTGATAATGAGTTTATTTTTTAATAACTGATCAATTGGTGGGAAAATGTAGATTTAAATCCCATCAATGTGTTTTAATTTTTAGGATTCCTGGTTTGTAGAACTCAAAACTTTAAGTTACATTACATATGAATAATTAGTCATCTCAACAAAAAATGTACTCGTTGGTTCAGATTTTGCAGTTGCCTTGAATTTGAGCTGACGCAACTTTTTCATTTTTACAGTGCGATGACTCAATCCCATGAGGAGATGAGGTTTAATGTGACATTCATGTCGTATGTTCTGACAGAAACATAATCCTTGACAAATCTTCGTGGACGAAGAAACCATTTCCTTTGTGAATTACTTCCAAATTACAGAGGTACAATTTCACTGGGCGCAATCTGCACTTTTCTGAGCCAACGGCAGAAATAAACCAAAAAACTAACCCGGCAGATTGTTAGATTGTTGAGAACAAAGAAAAGGTTTGTCCTGTGATGATTTGGCTGAGGGAACGAATACGAGGTCAAAGAAAAACCAGCAGGGTTTCTAGGTGGGAGGAGTGGGAGGGGACCCTGTTACCGTAATAGAAACGCTCTGTTCTCCTCCCTCCTCCTCTTTAACCAGAAATCACCGGCCTAATTAGCTTTTAGTTAGCACTCAACACAGCAATTAGACCTGGCTAATATTAGAAGTGCTAAACAGAGAGGAGGCGAGGCAGAGAGAGAGGATTTCACATGAAACCTGGCAGGAGGCCACACATGAGAGAAAGTGAATCAGAGTCTGCACAGCAGGAGAAACCACACTCCTGTTCGGGATGGTGCATGTTTTCCCTCTCAGGACAAAGAAAAACCGTCTCCTCTCTCTTTACGTGGAGCGTGTCACACAGCGTGGATTAAATCCTGCTGCACAAACAGCTCGACACACCGCAGAGATAACGGCTGCTCTCGTTAGGGTTTCACTGCTCTCTTCAAATCATCGGCCACCTCACGCCGTTAAAGCAAAACTGTTCTGTTGGAGGCGTCTTGATGGAGGTCGATCAGCAGGAGCAAATGTCTTTAAACGGACAAAATGCATGAGATAGTGCTCTTTAATGCAGAACCACATCAGATAGGGTTTAGAAGTTTCTGTTGACGTTATGATTTCAAAAGAGAAAACACAGTTGTTTGTTAATAAATGGCTTCAACAAACCATGAACCATGAGTGTAACTCCAATGGCTGAACTGGTGTCTCCTCTCTCCTCTTTCCTTTCTCTTCTTTCCTCTATCCTCTTTCCTTTCTCCTCTCTCCTCTCAACTCTTTCCTCTTTTCTCTCTCCTCTCTTCTCTCTCCACTTTCCTCCCTCCTCTCCCTTACTTCCTCTCTTCTTTCCTGTTTCCTCTTTCCTCTCTTTCCTCTCCTCTCTTCTCTCCTCTCTCCTCACTTCTCTCTCTCTCTCTCTCTTCTCTCCTCTCTCCTGTTTTACTCTGTACTCTTTCTTCTCTTCTCCTTCCCCTTTCCTCTCCCCTATTAACTCCTTCCTCTCTCTTTCTACTCTCTCCTCTTTCCTCCCTCCTCTCCTCCTTCCTCCTTTTTCTTTCCTTTCTCCACTTTCCTCTCTCCTTTCTTCACTCCATTCTCCTCTTTCCTTTTTCCTCTTTCCTTTTTCCTCTCTCCTCTTTCCTGTTCAGTCTCTCCTCTCTCCACTTTCTCTCGGCTCTTTTCTCTCTCCTCTTACCTCTCTTCTCTCTTCTTTCCTTTCTCCTCTCTTCTCTTTCCTCTCTCCTTTTTACTGTCTTCATTCTGCTCTTCCCTGCTCCTCTCGCCCCTCTCCTATAAGTTGCAGCCCATGAGTGACAGAAAACTTTTGTGTTATTATTCATAAATCTCTGTAATATAACCAATAAATCATAAATTCTGTAAACTCTTCAGCACAACTGCACCAACACATCACAACAATCTCATTTCTCTCAGACCCTTTTTGATCCTGAATCAAATACCAAACTGTTGGACAGTCAAACGTGCAGCACTGAGGACTTGACAATAAAACCCGCTCAACAATGATGCGAGCGAGAGATGAAGCAGGAGGCAGAGAAAAGGAACGACCCCGTGGAGAAGCTGCAGCAGCTCTGCAGACTGAGTGATCTCGGCGCCACGGCACAAAACAAGAAGGATGGCGAGCCAAAGCCAGAAATAATGCAGCGTTGTCTGTGCTTCATGCCCTCTTTGTTGTCCTGCTTTACCCGTGAAAGCTCTCTACATGGTAATAAACTCTGCCCTCGCATAAAAAGAGACACTTTTCTACATTTTTCATTGTGCACCAATCAACTCTGTGCTTTGTCCAGGCCTGTTTCTCTGCTTTCTATTCGCTCTGCCCCTCGTTTCTAGTATCTCTCCACTCTTCCTCACTCAGTCCTCGATTTTATCTCTAGGTAATGAGTCAGAGAGCAGCGAGGGGTCCAAGATATTTGCATCGGTACTTCGCCTCATTTCCTTTCCTAATAGGAGACATGGGAGGATGGCAGCAGGCAGATATGGGAGCAGTGGGACTGAATAAGGGAGGAATAAGGGGGAAGGAGAGGGAGGAGGGGGGTTTACAATGCAGGAGGAAGAGATGCTATACAGAGACAGAGCCAATGATGAAGTGTGTTCCTGTAGGCAGGTGGGCACTGGAGAACACATTAGCATTAAAATAGCAAACAAGCAGCAAATGTTTTCACCACTGAGTCATTTGTAGCCTAAGTGTGTTGATTAAAACTGAGGTAGCAGTGATTCATGTGACTAGATCAACCCAGGCAACCCCGTCTCCTCCTCCTCCTCCTCCTCCTCCTCCTCCTTTTTGAGATGCACCAGCGCTCCCTGATTCATCCACTCTGCAGCTCTGCAATGTTGATACTTCTACATGTGTGCTCGTGTGTGTGTGGTGATGTTTTTGCACCATTTAGTGGTGGTGGTGGGGGGGGTCAAGCACCGTTCACCAGTTTACTCCAACAGAGGAGGAGAGGCCCGCAAATCATCCCCATGACAACAACATCCTTTCCTGCCAATAGGAGCACCTCTCCCTGTCGGAGTCATTAAGCAGGCGGCCGCTGATGCATTACCTGTTATCAGATTGTGCAAAAAAAAAGCAGCTTTAGCCTGATAGGAGGAAAAGAGCTGATTATCCTCAAAGTGTTCAAACACACCTTCAGACAAACTGTTGGATTAGAGACGCAGGATTCACACCAGGGCTGGGAAATTCATCACAAATTAGATTCCATCACAATATGTCCTGTTGCAATATTCTAATCCCAGACAATGAAATATTTCTATAACCTGAAATGTGTCAAAATATCAGATGCAGTTTTTACAGCAGATGTTTTCTGTTCTACACCAGAGTTACTCAACAAAAGAGACAAATATTTAAAAACTGCCTTTACAAATAATACAATCTAAAAAAGAAAAGGCAAAAAAGGCAAAGAGAAGCAATAAAACTAAGTTTGAGGTAGTAAAAATTACCAAAAAAGTGACAAAATTGGTATTTAAATTGGGGAAAAAAACAGAAATACTCAAAAAGTAGCAAAAAAAAAATGGTACCAAAGTGGTAAAAAGTTTGAAGCGTGACTAAAATGGGCAAAAATTAGCAAGACAATGGGGTGTTAACCTAGAAAATAGTCCAAAAGTGGCAAAAAAAAACATGTGAAAAGTGACTTGAATGGACAGAAAGCATCAAAAATCAGCAACGAAATTGGGAGTGAACCTTAAAAATGGTGAGAAAGTAGCAAAACGTGGTCCAAAAGTGGCAAAACAGAGTGGAAAGGGACCAAAATGGTCAAAAAGAAACAAAAATTAGCAAGAAAATTTTGGAGGAAAACTTTCAAAAATTCAAAAGTAATGAAAAATTAGGAAATAGTGTCAAAAACTGTAGAGTGGTTAAAAAAAATAAATAAATAAAACCCGCAACAAATATGGTTAAATAGTTGGAAAATAGTCATTTTGTTGAAAAAAAAAAATGGTCCAAAATAAGCAAAAAAAATAGTGAAAAGGGACTCAAATGGGCAAAAAGCAACAAAAATTAGCAAGAAAGTTTTGGTGGAAACTGTAAAAAATTCAGAAGGTAGGAAAAAAATGGTGAAAAATGTGACGAAAAATAGTACAAATGGCAAGGAACTTGGGATTAAACTTGGAAAAACAGTAAGTTTGTTGCAAAAAGGAGGCCTGCAATTGGAAAAAACAGAGTAAAAATTGTCAAAAATGGGCAAAAACAACAAAAATTGTCAAAAACAAATGGGAGTCAGCCTGGAAAATAGTGAGAAGGTATCAAAAAAATGGTCCAACAGCAGCAAAAAAGAAGGTAAAAGTGAGTAAAATGTGTAAAAATCAGTCCCAGTTGTAGTGGGTTGTTGTTGTTGTTGTGCTGTAATTAATGTAACTGTTCATGTTCTACAATGAGTTTGTAAAAAAACATAGAAGATGGGAACCTAGAAAACAAAGCAACAACAACTTGGAAGGAAACTTTCAAAAAAGTAGCAGAAATGGTGATAAAAGTAACGAAAAACGGTGTAAAGTGGTTAAAAAGTGGCCACAATCAACAAAAATGGTAAGAAAGTTGGGATTTAACTTTGAAAAATTTGTACAAAAGTAGAAAGAAGAGTGAGAAGTGTCAAAAATGAGCAAAAGTGACTAAAACAGCCACAAAGCAACAAAAATTAGCAAGAAAATTTTGGTGGAAACTTTAAAAATTCTGAAAGTAGCAAAAAATATCGTGAAAAATGGTAAAAATGGAAAGAAAATTGGGACTAAACCTGGGAAACACTCAGTTTGTTGAAAAAAAGACCTAAAAGTGGAAACAAAAGAGTAAAAATGATCAAAAATGGGCAAAAACAACGAAAATAATGAGAAGGTTGCAAAAAATGGTCTAAAAAGAAGGTAAAAGTGAGTAAAACGTGTAAAAATCAGTCCCATTTGTAGTTGTAGTGGGTTGTTGTTGTTGTTGTGCTGTAATTAATGTAACTGTTCATGTTCTACAATGTGTTTGTAAAAAAAATATAAGATGGGAACCTACAAATAATTGCACTTGCAAAATAGGAAATAATAATTGCGACTAGATTGTTTTTGTAAATGGTTCAGCCCTAATTCACACACCCACACACACACACACACTGTAGGTTCCTGTCCCTCTCAGCGCTCTGGGGCTCTATCACCCAACTGCAGGAGGTGATTTGGCCCCGGGAGCCTCCACGCCTGCCATCCATCTGCTGCTCCAGCTCTGGGAATGAGTTCAGCGTACGAGGACTTCTGTTTGCAGCAGCGGACGTTTGCATGCCAGGCCCCTGGGCTGGCACCACTCTGTGCACAAACTAATGCAAGCACCACTGCTCTCCAGGGGAAAACGGGGTTTGTGTCCCTGCACAGCTGAGCAGGCTACAAGCTGGGTGGGTGGGGTGGGGTGGAGGGGAAGGGGAGGGGGTGTTTGTTGGGTTTTGCACTGAAGGGAAGCCCCACAGCGACATGAAGAGGAAGGAAGGGAGGAACTGCTCAGGGCCTGCAGCTCTGTCACTGCACGAAGACAAACACGAGCTGCATCGTCCCCAAAGTCACACACAGCAGCTGCAGCAGCGACGTGGAAAAAAATGTTTACATCTTACATACTGACATGACTTTGACCACATTTTGAAAAAGTTTGGTAGCCTCAAGAGACAAACGTTAATGGATTTAATGCTGCCCACTCAGAAAATGTAGGACAGATGAGGAACCACTTCCTCTAAACAAATCCCACGGTCGCTCTGATGGTAAAACTCTTTCTCACTGTCTTTACATCATCTCCCACTAACTGCTGTCCCATCGCTACTTTTCTTCATTCATGATAAATTCTTAGTGTATTTAATTTTAGCTACCCACAGCTCGGTGCTCTGAGACGTGTCCTTACCGTGTAACGTTAGTGAATCCTGGTTGTGTCCTACCAGGTCTCATCTACCAACTCCAACCTCACCAAGCAGAGCAAACGTAACCTGGCTCTTCATTTTATTGATAGACTCTCAGGTTTGAACAGATCACTGCAGAATAACTGCTGCATGTGGACAGGAATCAACATTAGCACAAACACATTAGNTTTAGCCTTTAGCTCCTGTTGAAGCCCTACACTTGTACATGTGTACGTTCTTTAAAGTCCTTGACTAATAGCGGTTGTAACAACATAAGAACAAAATACGATGGAGGATTAGGGCCATGCTTAAAAAAAAGAGCAAACTTATGAGATTAATATCATTAACTTACAAGAAAAAAGTCGTAAACTTACAAGAAAACAGTCGTAAACTTACAAGAAAAAAGTCATAAACTTACAAGAATGACGTCAGTAAGTTAATGACTTTAATTTATGACTTTATTCTTGTAAGTTTACTTTTTTCTGGTGAGTTTACGAATTATTTCTCGTAAGTTGATGACTTTTTCTCGTAAGTTTAGGACTTAACTTGAGTAATTTTATGACTTTATGTTCGTAAGTTGATGACTTTTTCTCATGAATTATTTTTCTTTTTTCTTTTTAGTGTGTCGTACAAAAAGAGCCATCTGTGACTCTTAAAGATTCAAAATAATGAAGCACAAAAAAATTCTTAATCGTGTTAAGTTGTAAGAAATAAATCAAGTGCAAAAATATATATATTAAAAAAAAAACACAGTTGAATAGAGTAATAATAAGAAAAATATATTCAACAATCCCGAGAAAAAAAGTATCTTTTACAACAGTTTTACACTCACATATGTGTAAAACAGGTGACAACAGATTCTGGGTCAGTCAGGAGCAAAAAAAATCGCAGCTTTGGTGATCACATGATCACGATGTCTTAAATTGATGTCAGAAAACGATAAATTGCGTCTCGTTTTTGCGTCCAATAGAGCTCCCACTTTCTTCCCCTATTTTTTTTGTCTTATCTGCTGTGTGATCACCCAAACCCCAAAGCGAGCTAATCCAACTTCCAGAATAACGGCGAGCAGCGGTAACACACTCAGCATCTACGGTAGAGAGTGAGCGAAGAGTGAGAGGAAGTGTATCTTTCACAGAGAAGAGTAATGGCCCCGTATGGCACTTCTCAGCTCCCGTATAAGCCGTGTTGCTTCTCTACATGCTTAGAGAGGTGTTACATAAACGACAGAATATCCTGGATGGCCACTTTTTGTATGCTAAAAGCTTCTCCCAGGTCTCTGTTTATGTTAATGACTTCAGTCGGGGGTTTGAAGTGCCTGCATGATGAGCAGCGAGCTCCGAACACAGAAGTGGCTCTGACCTTGGCCCACTTCAGGGAAACGCTCCGGTTTCTGACTAATAGTGTACGCTCACTTCTCCCTCCTTCAATGTACACACGAAATAGCTCCAGCATGCTCCATTAAGCTGCATTTTAATTGTTAACACACCATACCCCGTCCTTGGCACACATTAAAGACCTCGTATTAATGTCAGGAAGGCGGAGCGGTCGACTGTTTTAACCATGAAGAGCCCAGTGGAGCAGCGGCGCCGTGAGTCACCTGTTAGATTTTGACTGGCGATAGATTTGAAACCATTTGAGTTAAATTGATCATTATTTTTACACCTAAGATCTAAGGAATTAAAATTTCATATTACATTTTCAACATGTCCCTGATCACTTTCCTTCTAGAAATATGTTACATCTCTTCCTACTTAAAAACTTGTCATCATGTTTTTTACATTTACATTTTTGAGGAATAAAGCAGTTATCTTTCTTTGTTCAGGGAAATATATGTAAAATTTTCATATTTCAAAATGGTTTATTGCACTTGTAAGTTATAGATTGGCTTCAACACAAGCTAAAGGGCTTAAACAAGAGCTTAAAGGTAAAACAAGAGCTTATGGCTAAAACAAAAGCTAAAGGCTAAAACGTGGAGCTAAAGACTAGCACATTGCTAAGGGCTAAAACAAAAGCTAAAGGCTAAAACGCAAGGTAAGGGCTAAAATGTGGAGCTAAAGACTAGCACATTGCTAAGGGCTAAAACAAAAGATAGATGGTAAAAAAAAGGCTCAAGGTTAAAAAAACAGCTTTTGGCTAAAACGTGGGGCTTCACTTTAAACAAGAACTAAATGGCTCAAACACAAGTGTAGGGCTTCAACAGGAGCTAAAGGCTAAAACAGTCTCTAATGTGTTTGTGCTAATGTTGATTCCTGTCCACATGCAGCAGTTATTCTGCAGTGATCTGTTCAAACCTGAGAGTCTATCAATAAAATGAAGAGCCAGGTTACGTTTGCTCTGCTTGGTGAGGTTGGAGTTGGTAGATGAGCACTGGTAGGACATAACCAGGATTCACTAACGTTACCCGGTAAGGACACGTCTCAGAGCACCGAGCTGTGAGTGGCTAAACCTAATGTAGCTGCTGCTAAACTTTGCTACAGACTCAGAACATTTGATTATTGTCATGTTTCAAACAACAGCGTAACTAAGAATTTTTCATGAACGAATACATTTGGAAACAATTCTCCCCTTCAGTAGTAAAAACTTTTGATGTTTCGATGATATGATGTAATTTTCTGTCAGGTTTGTATATGTTTCTGTACATTGTGAAAACTTCACTGAAGTTTGATTTGAAGAAAATCGTGAACCCTATTGAAATCGCAATATTTGCCAGAAAAAATCGCAGTGAGATCTTTGTCTAAAATCGCTCAGCCCTAACTCAAGGTGTCTCAAAGACGAGTGTTTACACGAACGGAGCGCCGTGCCAGAGGTGGGTGGGGGAGGAAGTCAAATAGAGAAACACAGAGCCCCAATGTGAGTCATTTCCATCTAAACGCGTCTTTCTGCCGTCACCGCTCTGAAAGCTCCTGTGTGCCCCGGGTCCTGGTCCAGGAGAGGAACAGGGCGTCTCTGTGTGAGGGGTCACTACCCTTAAAGCACGCCGTTTGACTGCCCGCTTTAAGGGTTAGATGTGAGTCCAGGCCTGAGGAGTGTGTGTGTGTGTGTCACAGAGAGGTTTGCAGTGAAGGAGGAGCACGCTGCTTCTCTGTGAAGTGGGCAGGTCGTCTGAATAATTCAGCACAGGTTATGACTGAGCTCAGTGTTTGGAAAATTATACAAACTCACTTCACTCACAACAACACGGCTTCATCTCACCGTCAGAGGGATTTTAAACTCCAAAACACTGAGAGAATAAACCACCTGTGTGCTCCAAACAACTACTGAGTTCAACATGAAGTGGAGAAACAGTTTGTAGCACTGAATCTTAAAACTACGAGTCAATTTCTGCCACATTTAAGTCAACACTGTCAAACAAAAGTGTGTTTACTCAGCTGCTTCACAACAACCAAACATCAACTTCTTCCTTGGAGCTTTATAAAAGGACTCCACACTGTACAAATATTACATCTCCCATCTCAAATATATGTCATAAGGTATTGAAAACTTCATCCATTTTTTCCTTACACTGCATTTAAGGCTGGGCAATTCATCGCAAATTAGATTAAATCACAATAAGTCCTGTTGCAGAGAGTGATAACCTGAAATGTGTCAAAATATCTGTTTAAAAACTACCTTTGCAAAAGAAATAGTTTAAGGGGTAATACAAAAAAAGCCCAAAACAGTAAAGAGTAGCAATGAAACTTAGTTTGAGGGGGTAAATATTGCCAAATAAAGGTCCAAAAATTGGCATTTAAATTGGGATAAAACCTGAAAATACTCAAAAAGTAGCAAAAAATGGCCCAAAAAAAAGAGTGAATAGGAACTAAAACTGCCAAAAAGCAACAAAAGTTTGTACGAAAATTGGGAGTGAACCGAAAAAATAGTGAGAAGGTATCAGACATGGCAAAACAAGCAACAAAAAATGGCATTTAAATTGGGATGGAACTTGAAAAGTGCTCAGTTTGTTGCAAAATATGGTCCACAAGTGGCAACGAACAGTGAAAAGTGACAGAAATGTCCAAAAAACAATGAAAACTCAGCAAGAATATTTCCGAAGAAACTTTAAAAAATTCAAAAAGTAGCAAATATTGTAAAAAAAAAAAAAAAAGTTAAACTTGGAAAATAGTCCATTTGTTGCAACAAAAAAAATGGAGTGGCAAAAAAAAAGAGTGAAAAGTGACTAAAATGGCACGAAAGCAACAAAAATTTTGAATAATATTGGGAGTGGACCTGGAAAATAGTGAGAAGGTATCAAAAAATGGTCCAAAAATGGTAAAGAAAGAAAGAAAATCTGCCAATGGAGTAAAAATAAAGGTTCTTGTTTAAGAAATTATTCACATTTCAACAAACTTTGTAAGCAAATTTAGTGAATTCTGATTTCTTTGGGCCAAAAATTGGCAAAAGAAGTGGGAAACTGTGACTAAAATGGTCAAAAAGCAACAAAACTTTGAAAGAAAATTGGGAGAGAACCTAAAACATAGTGAGAAAGTATTAAAAGTGGTCCAAAAATGGCAAAACAAGCAACAAAAAATGGCATTTAAATTGGGATGAAACTTGGAAAGTGCTTAGTTTGTTGCAAAAAATGGTCCAAAAGTGACTAAAATGTCCAAAAAAACAATGAAAACTCAGCAAGATTTTTATGAAGAAACTTAGAAAAATTGAAAAAGTAGCATCAATCATTAGAAAAAAAAAAACCTGATGGAAAAAAACGGATTGAACTTGGAAAGTAGTCAGTTTGGTGCAAAACAAAAAAGGTTCTTAAGTGGCAAAAAGAGTGAAAAGTGACTAAATTTGCCCGAAAGCAACAAAAATCTGGAATAAAATTGGGAGTGAACCTGGGAAATAGTGAGAACGTATAAAATAATGGTCCAAAATTTAGCAAAACAAGCAACAAAAATTGTCATTTTAATTGGGAAGAAACTTGGAAAATAATCAGTTTGCTGCAAAAAATGGTCCAAAAGTGTCAAAAGAGCAACAAAAGTTAGCAAGAAAAAATTGTGGGAAGGTATAAAAAAGGCCAAAAAGTAACAAAAAAGGATAAAAAATGGTTAAAAAAAATACAAAGTCAACAAATAATGGCAAGATAGTTGGGATGAAACTTGGGAAATAACCAGTTTGTTGTAAAAAATAGTCCAAAAGTGTCAAAAATGCCTCTGACTGAAATAATATGACAAATATGATTTCAGCAAAAGTGCAATAAAGATACGGACGTGTAAAATGGGAGTAACATGACTCTGAGGGGTTTTTAAGTGGTAACTTAGTTGATAGATTTATGATCGGTTAATATAGTCGACTTATATAAAAACATACTATCATGTTGTTTTCACGAGAGCAGACAGCGAATAATAAAGGACACGAGTCGTTTGATTCCCCTCAGGTCCACGTGTTCAGGTGTTTTCAGTCTAAGTTTCTGGACATTAGCAGAACACAGACAGAGTGTTTCTCTTTCGCTCCGGCGCCCCAGCTATCGATTTCCTGCAGACTCTTGGGGTTCAATTTTGAAGAAGAAGCGTGCCTTGTTTTGATTCTTGGCTTGTTTCTTAGATGAGAGTCACTGAAGCGTCACAGGCCCTCAGATCCTGATCCGCCCTGTTCATACCAGAGGGAGAGAGAGAGAGAGAGAGAGAGAGAGAGAGCGAGCCGACACCATCAGCTCTCCATCAGCTCTCTCTCTTTCTTTCTAACCTTTTGTCAAGTGTCACANTTTAGGAATCATGAAGGAGCATTTTAGGGCTGTATTTTGTCTTCATTCAGTCTGGTTCTGTGCCGTCAGGTTTAAATGTCATTAAAAACCCGTCGCTGACTTATTCCTTTGCCTCTTGTAAGTGATTTGTTCAGAGTCAGAAGCTGCAGAGACGACATTCTCTGACCAATGAGTGACCGGCAGTCCGTCCACGTCACCTTTTAGTATCGGCTTTACTCGCTTGGAACCAGGGTAGAGTAGGTACTAACAACTATATCTGATATTTTGACACATTTCAGGGTAAAGAAATATGTCACTGTCCGCGATGAGAATATTGCAACAGGACACATTGTGATTTTATCTAATTTTAGGAGTTAATTCACAAAAGAATTAAATGTTTCAGGGAGCTTTGAACACCAGTTTCTGAACCTTTCTGTGTTGGTGCATCCTCCCTCTTCTCTTTATCTTTCTCTTCTCGACAGCGCTGTCGTTAGGATTGTTAACCCGACCCCACCAGCCCCTGATTTGTCAGCAAAAACGCTCGCAGGACCAGAGCGCTGAAAGATGCCCCTTCTCTCTCTTTACAGAGAGGAAACCAAAATATATGGTTCAATTATAAGCTCTGTCAGGCCGCTGCGAGGCTGTGATGGTCCGCACTGAGCTGCAGGGAAATAAAGTCAACCAATGTGGAACAAGCACAGCTCAGATTTTTTGCTGCCTCGATTGATTTGTTTTGAACTCTGAAGATGAAATTAACACGGTTTAAATCTGACTGCTGAAAGGTGCGGTGAATCATTTTCAGAGGAAGTTGTTTTAGCTGAGAATAAGTCAGATCCACTGGAGGAGAAGTGACTCACGGAGCAGGTAAGAAACACAGAGAGACGCGGCGAATCGATGTGGTTAACAGAAGTGATTTAGCGGATCAGTGAGTCGATGTGTGCGTCAGCCCAGTGAGTTAAGAGCTGAAGTTCTAGCTCCGAGGGCTGAGAGGGGTTTTTAACTCCAGGAAGTGGAGTTAATGTGGGATCCTGCAAAGTGAAGAGCCTCACGCTGCCGCTCTCAGCCCACCAGTTTGACACGAGCGCAAAGAGAGGAAGAGATGAAACGCACTTCGTGATAAAGAAGAGGAGGAAGAGGAAGATACTGAGGGGGAAACGCATGTATATGAAAAAAAAAAACAGGTCACTTTCCCAGAGCTGCTTATCCAACATATGGTGTTAGCGTGATAAT
Organism: Thalassoma bifasciatum; assembly: GCA_008086565.1. NCBI lineage: Eukaryota > Metazoa > Chordata > Actinopteri > Labriformes > Labridae > Thalassoma > Thalassoma bifasciatum. Next base: position 30,580 of record RPOG01002177.1, on the reverse strand, counting down.
CTGACTTTTAATCAAAGGCCGGGGCTCTGCTGATTGGTTCGCTTCGCTTTGCTTCATTGTGAGGAGATGGCGCGGACTCACTTTTTTCTTTTTCGACTTACTATAGTCTTTAAGACTCAGTGGGCAATGCAGTTATCGTCGTAGTGTCCGAGTAGAAGCCCGATAGACCCCACTTCGCTCTGTGTGGGTGACTAGACGTCGGAGGAGAGGTGGAGGAGAGGAGTGTCGCTCGGGCCAAGTTATTCTCTGCGTCTCTGTGCCCGTCTCCTCGGACTGGAGGTGGAGGTTCCTGTGATCAGCATGGATTAGTCCTCTGATCAATGAGACTCTCTCCACCCACTCCCCGACCCCCGAGCCGTCCTACCTCCTTCGAAACCATGGTGGAGGACACTCGACATTACTGAGACAGTCGACTATCGACGTCGCCACCCTCCGTCTCCTCCTCTCCAAACGGCACGTCCTCTACTTTGTCGACAAGCCGGATTTCCTACCTACACACACATTCGATGTCACTCTGTTAGGTGTAATCAGCTGAACAATATATCATCTCTAGAGCTCGAGTAATCGGGCTGATTATAACGTGTCATTGGTGACAATGGTAATATTTTTGGCTTTGAATTACCAACACAAGTTTTTAAATGAGAGAATCTTTCAATCCCAAATTTTTTCTCTGCAAAACAACTGCATGCATTTCACTCCTTAGTTTGAAGAAAGCCAAAGAACGAGTCACATCTCTGCAGAGAAAAATTTGGGATTAAACGGGTTAATCGACATCTGCCGTTATGTAGCCAATGTATAAAAAAGACGAGTTAACTAGGATGCAGATCATGATTTATATCAGCAGCTTGTAAGACAGCATCCTCTCTACATCAAAAAATAAATTAACAATTAATCATCAAATATACTGTGAGCAACTAGAAAATTACAATACTGCTCTCAGGCATGCAAGAACCACCTTCTGTACAAATATGATTAAAGATCATAAGAACAATCCCAGAGTCCTTTTTAGGACCATTGATCTTTTAATCAACAGACAACTCACTCCCTCTGACTCCCTTTGTGAGCACTTTACAGACCACTTCAGAGGTAAAATAGACTCTATACGATCCTCTCTTTTATCTAATCAAAATACTGATTTTAATTCAGTAGAAAGCATGGTTTTACCTGAGGAAACACTGGACAGTTTTGTCCTGGTTGATGCTGAAATGCTTGGTAGAGTTTTCTCCCAAGTAAAACCAACTACCTGCCTTTTAGACCCAAATCCCACATCACTTTTTAAAACCTTTTATGCTATATAAATAAAGTTTTTGATTTTGATTTTTTGATTTCTCAACTCAGAAATATGTTTTTATCCATTTTCAAAGAACTTTTTCAAAATACATTTTTAGACCCTCTTTTTGTCATTGACCCATATGTATATGTATATGTATGCATGTGTGCATCAGTGTTAGTCAAGGTTGATGTGTGAGAATAAACTGAACTAAACTAAACTATATCACAGCATTTTCCTCTTTATTTTTCTGTGTTAATGTTCTTTAGTTTCCTTTAATTTGCTTTTTATGCTTAAAAATGTTGAACTACTCTTTATTTCTCAATACAGATGCTTTAAAACTGGTAGAATAACACAAAAAAATGTGATAAGAATTGAGCTATTGTGATCTATTTTTTATGCCATATTGCAAAATGCTATATGTGGTTAGGAGACTTTTTTTTGATTCTGTGAGTCACTTTTTTCTCTTTGTTGGAGCTTATCCACCTGCCCAAAGCATTTTTTATTAATTATGATAAAGGTGAATTGTCACATACTGACATATAAGTGCACAACGACAGGAAACGTGAGAGATCGGACAAGAAGATCTGCAAAAATTCTGATCGTTGACGAATTAAAAAAGCAGAAATCTGACACCTGAGATCAGGAACGAGACTTCTCTGCCTAAAAGTTTTCTAAATTGTTTGTCATTTTTAACCTTGTGGAGAAAAACTACACCACCACAGCTGGTGTTCAGACAACAACATCATTCGATAGCTGATTCTGAAATTTCCCCTGAAACATCAATTTTCTGTCAAACGCATTTCATTCATTCAGATTTAGTCAACAAATGAAAAATGTCAGGGATGAGTTCGTTTGCCTGCTTTTACACACTTTGAAGAGCTCTGGAGTGTCCTTAAACTTTCTTTCAGACCTCGCTGCGTGAAAGTTGGCGTCGTATTTTACGTACGAGCAAAATAAAAGACTCAGAAAGTGACGAAGGCGAGAGCTCAACACGGACTCAAAAAACTCAGCTGTGAATAATCTTGACACGGAAAAAAGCAAATGAGTAAGACTCTCCACTTCTGTCAATATTGATGACTATGGTTGCCCTTGAGCAAGGCAATTAACCCCCTGACTGCGCTGGCCGGGCTCCACTGAAAGACCACGCTTGTGCTGGCGAGGGAGGGAGGGGGGGGTACAGGTGTGAACGAGTGCGGCTGAATGAACGACTGTGTGGAGGAGTACAAAAAAAAAACAGCTGAAAATCGACTTTAAAATATGCTTTTAAGAATACAAGACACGTGCACACACACATACACGGGTCAATGACAAAAAGGGTCTAAAAATGTATTTTTAAAAAGTTCTTTGAAAATGGATAAAAACATATTTCTGGGTGAAGAATTATGTTTTCTAACAGATTTCAGTAGTTGACCAACATTTCAAAGTTTTTAGGTTCATTATTTTTTAGTATTTTTAATTTGAGCACCCAAAAATGTCAGGTGGAGCAACCAAATATATGAAAATATATTTATATGTTCCTGTTATTTTTTCTGTGTGAAATTATTGGCAAGTATCTCTCAATTGTCTGTAGTGACTCATACATTTTCATTTTGTGTGTTTCATTTCTTTTATTTGTGAATAAGATAAATAATTTGATGTTAAAATAACATTTCACATTATTACATTGGTTGTACCACCTGACATGGAAATTGTTCCAGTCACCAATGAAGTGAAAAAACCTTTTTTATCANGCACACACACATACACGGGTCAATGACAAAAAGGGTCTAAAAATGTATTTTTAAAAAGTTCTTTGAAAATGGATAAAAACATATTTCTGGGTGAAGAATTATGTTTTCTAACAGATTTCAGTAGTTGACCAACATTTCAAAGTTTTTAGGTTCATTATTTTTTAGTATTTTTAATTTGAGCACCCAAAAATGTCAGGTGGAGCAACCAAATATATGAAAATATATTTATATGTTCCTGTTATTTTTTCTGTGTGAAATTATTGGCAAGTATCTCTCAATTGTCTGTAGTGACTCATACATTTTCATTTTGTGTGTTTCATTTCTTTTATTTGTGAATAAGATAAATAATTTGATGTTAAAATAACATTTCACATTATTACATTGGTTGT
>RPOG01002177.1:0-27179 GCA_008086565.1 Thalassoma bifasciatum | reverse complement strand
TTTAAAATTCTTTTTATTTGCAAAGAATGTTTTATTTAAAAAGGTTCAAGCATAAAATAATGCCACTGTATTTTTAATTTCCATTTACAATAACTGACATTCAATTTTTAGAGTTTAATTACTGTGGATACTTGTCAGGACGGTTGCACCACCTGACATTTTGGGGGTTTGAGGAACCAAAACACAAAAAAACATGTTATATTTTAATAGTTTAAAGATGTGTTCAAATAACACAGGTTTCATAGAATAAAGAAATACATGTGATGAAATACTCAATTCATGATGGAAGGAAATATTGCACTCAGACACAAAAAAAGGGGACGTCATGTCATTGACCCACACACAACATATGCATATTCATGAAAGCAGCATCAAACTGCCGCCCCCTCCTGCGCTTGCGGACAGAGTCAAACAAGCGCTCCATTTAGTGATGATGTTGTGAGTAGAGGTGGAGCAGGTTTACCTGGATGAAGACACTGAGCCTCTGTTTAACCTCAGCATAAATGCACCACTGTGTGTGTGTGTATGTGAGTGTGTGTGTGTAAATTAATGTGCAGCTCCAACACTGGGGTCACTGTCTGCATGAGTCATTACACACTTTGGAGTGTGTGGGAGTGTATTTCTGGAGACTTTTGGTGCGTTTTGTTGATGAAGCCAAACGTTTAGTCGCTGTGAATCAGAAAAAAGCTCAAAAATAAAACTCCTATGTCTGCTCTGTTTTGGCTTCTTCCTGCCAGATCACTTCCTGTTTTGGCACGTCGAGGTGTGAAAGGTGTCAGGAGGAGGAATGGGAGGAGGGGGGGTTGAAACCTAAACTGACTTTTCTTGGTGTCTCCACTCTGAGGAGCGTGCAGCAGAGCACCTACGATGGCCAGCGTGCCAGGCAGGAGGGAGGGAGAGAGAAAAAGGGAGGGAGGGGGGCTTGGAACAGGAAAAGGGCAGGCTGCATGCCCCCGGGCCGGCTCTGTGCAGCTGTCAGAATCCGTGACCCCCATCCACTCCAACCCACAACCCCGTCTCTGCCACCTCCAGCTCCACATAGGTCACTGACTCTGGGCAGCGGAGGGCACCAGAGTGAAAGGGCACAATCACTGTATCGCTCCTTCAGGGCGAGCCAGGCGGAAAGAGAGAGAGAGGGCGAGGCAGGCTACAAACAAATATCCCCCCTCATTCATTCTAGGGCTGAACAATACGGACAAAATTTTATATCTCGATATTAATGCCAGATATCTAGATATAGATACGATACAATATGACTCTGGGATTATGAATGAATATAACTTTCAGCCCTGATAAGTAGTCGGGTATATTTTACAATGAATATCCCCCTTCGTTTCAAAATTGTATCATGCGATTGGAGAAGGCAGAGAAAGTACCACACACTATATCAAAGAGAGATGGGAAAAAGAAATTAATGACGAAATAACTAAACAGCAATGGGAAAACATATGTCAGAATACTTTTTCCACGACTTGCTCTATGGATTGGCGTAAATTTGCATGGAAGAATCTTGTACGTTATTTTATCACTCCTAAAATGGAAAAAATATTCTGTGTCAAAAAGTTATTCCTGTTGGAGAAAATGTGGAAGTGATGGAGCAGATCAGCACCATGTTTTTTGGAGTTGTCCAACTCTACATCCGTTTTGGCTAGAAATATTAAAAATTATGGAACGTATTCTGGGAATATCCATCTCGAAAACACAGTACTAGCTTGATGCTAATGTGCATGGGAAATTGCATTGAAATGCTAGTGGTTAGCATACATTGATATAACTTCAAATTTCAACTTTCATCACAGAAACATATCCCAATAATGGTTTGTGAACAACACTAAAAACTGAATATGTGTATAAAATCACAGGTTAACATTTTCCAAACAGGAAGTTCAGCATAACTACGGCAAGCTCAAGGTTCCAAACAACTCAAAGCATCGTTAGGTGGAACTATGTCAGTCAATAAAACCTATTTTGGTTTATTTATGCACAGAAATATCTAAATCCATTGACCAATTTCATATTCATTTACTTATGAACTCTATTAAATGATGTTGATGCAGAAAACCTGTAACACTACTTTTTGTACATGGAAAATTTACAGGAGGAATTGATAAAGAATTGGATCTACGTGCAGAATCATTAAGCGTATTGGTATCAAAATCTTATCCATAGCCATCCCTATCATTTTCATGTTTTGCAAAAAAACACATGATGCATATATGTGATGATAATGGCGTTTTTTGTTGCAAGCCGCAATGACAAAGATTAAAAATCTCTGTTTCATGAGACCAGAGTTTACAGAAAAGATCATTTTTAGTGACACGAAACTGCGGTTTCCTGTAGACGACGTATAAAACTATGTGATTTTCCAGATGGCCTTAAAGAAATTCACCTTTTCTTGATTGAGCTGCTATCTCATCCCTGCACAGCTTGTAACTTGAAAAAAAAAAAAAACATCTGAAGTGATGTGGAGAGATTCATAATTCATCAAGCCTGCTTGTTAAACTAATTTATGATACAACATCTGAATAAATGCAGAGCGTGGGAATAATATCCCCCAAAGGACACATCTGAAATTCCTAAATGCTGATTAGATAACTCGGTGTTTGAGCAAAATGAGCTGTAACTTGTTCGTTTTTCACAATATTTGAAGAAATCTTTGTGAAAAGTGATTTCAAACAGCTCAGCCCACACGCAGATGTTAAATGCATGAGTTAAAAAATGCGTTTCATGTGAATTTAACATGAAGAACCAGCAGCTATGACAGCTCTGGACGTGACATTGCTGCTGCTCCGCTGGGTTTGATGGGACAGCGATGTCCCCGAGCTAATTGAGAATTAACTGTGTGTTTGTTCTGGCGGCGGGGAGAGTGGGCGCCGCTTTTAGCACCAAACATTTCACAGAATCAAGAGCGAAGGTCACAGCGCTCCTCTGACGGTAAAAGCAAGGTGAGCAGTCAAAGAGAGAGAGGTCGGCAAACATCCAGGAGTGAAGGAATTCACTCTGCGGCCCCACAGGGCTCCGGCTGTGTGTGCGTGGCGGCGGCGGCGGCGGCGCTCACCTTGGCTCAGCGGGTGATGATAGCAAAGATAACTGTGAGGAGGAGGATCTGAAGAAGGTCAGAGCGAAATAGCAAGAGGCCACTTGAACAGCTGATGAGAAAAATCACAGAGAGAGCCGCGAGGTGAGAGGCGGCAAGTGGCCGACAGAAAAGAAATATGAAAGAGGGAAAAAAGGCTCAGCCGACGGTTCAACGCGCCTCGAGAAGAGGCTCATGCAGAAGTTTTATAAGCACAAAACAGATGGATCTCTAAGAGCTTTCAGACATTTATGTGTGAGTTTTATCGCTACTCTTCGCTGTTTTTGTCTCTTTATACCACCTAGATTGTTTAACTACCACTATAACTGGGGCTGATTTTACACAGTTAACTCACTTTTACTTTCTTTTTTCTCACTATTTTCCAAGTTTACTCCTAATTTTGTTGTCTATGCCCATTTTTGACTGTTTCACTGTTTTTTTGTCATGTTTGGACCAATTCTTGATCCCAACTGTCTAACCATTTTTGTTGATTTTGGCCATTTTTACCACTTGACACAGTTTTTTGTTACTTTTTTCACCATTTTTGCTACTTTTTGAATTCTTGAAAGTTTTCCTTCAAACTTTTCTTGCCAATTTTTGTTGCTTTTTGTCTGTTAAAGTCACTTCTTACTCTCTTTTGCCAACTTTTGGACCATGTTTTGGGACCTTCTCACCATTTTTTCTTGTGAGAGGATGATGAAGCAGAAAACCCAAAGCAGAGGAGGAAACAGCTTCAGTTTACAACTTTTAAATCAATGACATCATCAGCTTTTTACCGTCTAAAACACATTTCCTGAATCAAAGGAAACAATTCTGAACCTGACGTAGAAAGATGTGTTTGTCTTAAGCAGCTTAGACCTTAGGGATGGATATTAATAAGATTTTATTGATGCTCTTATCGATTCTGCTCCTCTTATGAATTTTCTGCGTACATTTTATTAAGTTTATGAGTCAATAAAAAATAAATTGGTCAACGGATTTAGATACATCTGGAGCTAAAGTGATATAAATAAGTAAAAATCACACCAGGTGACGTCAATGTATTGTTTCATTGTATGTTATTGACTGAAGAGTTGACTTTGAGTTGGGGCCTTCAGCTTGCCGTAGTTATGCTGAACTTCCTGTTTGGAAAACATTTACATATTTTAGATTTAATTGTGTTTACAAAAAGTTATTGCGATATGTTTCTGTGATAAAAGTCAAAATTCTGTTTTAAAACTGAAGTTATATCAATGTAGGCTAACTGCTAGCATACCTATGCAATTTTCCATGCACATTAGCACCAAGCTAACATTATGTTTTCTCTATAGTTTTGGGTACATTTGTAGATGTGTAACATGTTTAATGCATTAAACATGAATTTCTTGTGATAGAGTAATGTACGTTTCTTTGTATTTTCAGTTTTACAGCTTCTAAAGTAAAAAAACTTCAAGCAGAAAATCCCGAATCAGATTTTTGGCACAGTACATGTACATTTCCGAGCTGAAAAAGTTTATTTTTTTGAAACCTGCAACAAACAAATAGTATTGTGTGGAACAATCCATGCAATTTTCAAGCAATTTCGTGACAGAAAACCAAAGTTATGAAGAAGTAACTTTTGAAATCGGGTCAAATTGACCTGAAGACAACAGGAGAGTGAATTAATGACTATTTTTATGTTTTATTTTATGATTTTATTCTTCCTCCTTTTGATTTTTAGTCGCTACTTTGAATTGCCTTGAGTACAAATTGTGCTCTATAAATAAACTTGCCTTTGCTGGATTAAAAGAAAAACATGCTCTGAAACTTGCAGGAAGTAGACGGTCGAAGCTGAGCTAAATGGTTCAAATTAAAATGAGTTTACGAGAATATTCAAAAACAATAATGGAAAATAAAACAGGAATGCTCATGTTTCTGCAACTGCACCAAACTGGGTTGAATTCGCTGCTTCCAGTCAGTCACACACCACATCGCTCTCTCATCACTTTAATAACCAAAAAATATCTTTACATCACGACTTCAGAGCGAGATGAACAAATTTATATCATCCTTACTGTGTTTTTAAAGAGATGGAGTGTGTGCAATGATGCAAAATAATGGATCATTCTCCTCAAAGTGCCAAAGACACAGTAATGAGACTGTTTAGAGAATGTGGATGAAAGTAGAGATATTTGTGACAAATGTAGGAAACAGGCAGGAAAACAAACGCTCAAACAAGCTCGAGATGTCAGTTTAAGGGTAAAAAGAAGGAAACGTTATTTATCTTTAAAGCTTTTTAGAAACAAATGTGAACATGTGAAGAGCACTGTGTCTAAAAATGAAAACAACAACAGTCTCAGACGACTTTCTACCCAATCCATCACGTTCCCCGTGTGGACAGAACGCCGCGTGCAGACGCAGAGTGACCCCTTTTTACATCTAATATTGATGCGTTCTGTCAAATGACCCCATGAGATGAGCAAATGTTTTCACCGCCAGCGCAACCAGGAGCATCAAACTACTGTAATGCATTTCGTCTGTTTCGTAACAGGCTTCCTGAAGCGGACGTTCAGATGAGTGTTCACCTCCAAAATCACAAAATGACAGACGGGCTGTTTGTCTCCTGCCACTTTACATCAGCTCTGACAACCAGACGCATCAACGTTCAGAAATAAAAACAGAGACACAGACTCAGAGACACAGACTCAGAGACACAGACTTTTCCACTGAGTGAAGACTGGATTAGATTAATTCACAATATGTCCTGTTGCAATATTCCAATCGCAATATTTCTACAACCTGAAGTGTGTCAAAATATCAGCTACAGTTTTTGCAGCAGATGTTTTCTGTTCTGCACCAGAGTTACTCAACCAAAGAGACAAACTGTTAAAAAACTACCTTTACAAAAGAAACAATCTAAGTGATAAAAAAGAGGCAAAAACAGCAAAGAGTAGCAATATAACTTAGTTTGAGGTAGTGAAAATCGCCAAAAAGCAACAAAAGTTGGTTTTTGTATTGGGACAAAACCTAGAAATACTCAAAAAAGCAACAAGAATTGGTATTTAAATTGGGATAAGACCTAGAAATTCTCAAATTAGCAACAAAAATTGGCTTAAAAATTGGGATAAAACCTAGAAATACTCAAAAAAGCAACAAAAAATGGTATTTAAACTGGGATAAAACCTAGAAATACTCAGAAAAAGCAACAAAATTTGGCTTTTAAACTGGGATAAAACCTGGAAATACTCAAAAAAGCAACAAAATTTGGCTTTTAAATTGGGATAAAACCTAGACATACTCCAAAAAGCAACAAAAATTGGCATTTTAATCGGGATAAAACCTAGAAATACTCAAAAAAGCAACAAAAATTGGTATTTAAATTGGAGTAAAAACCTAGAAATACAAAAAAAAAAAGCAACAAAAAATGGTATTTAAATTGGGATAAAACCTAGAAATGCTCAAAAAAGCAACAAATCTTGGCATTTTAATTGGAATAAAACCTAGAAATTCTCAAATAAGCAACAAAAAATTGTATTTAACTTGGGATAAAACCTAGAAATTCTCAAAAAAGCAACAAATCTTGGTATCTTAATCGGAATTAAAACCTAGAAATACTCCAAAAAGCAACAAAAATTGGTATCTAAATTGGAATGAAACCTAGAAATACTCCAAAAAGCAACAAAAAATGGTATCTAAATTGGGATAAAACCTTGATCATCTTTGCTTTCTCCTGTGTTCACCAAAACAACGCAGCTCCAGGATTTCCACCGACAGCTGAATTGAAGACCTCCAAGTTGAATTTACACCCTTAAATCCACCACATCTACACGGACAGAGATGTAATTACAGATCTGTTTTCCTGAAAACCAAAAGTCCCAAACCGAACCATCCAACACCAGCTCCGCTCGCTCTGCCTCCTCTTTAAGGCTCCAAACTCTTCAAACCCTCTGGTAAAACATAAAGCGATAATAAAACGAGAAGGATGGTGAGAAATCATGAGTACATTCATCATAAAAGCCTGACAGACTGTGGCGTATTTCAGGAGCAGATGCTGAGGCCGTTTGAAAAGGTGCTGACCATAAATAAAGTGTGAACATAAAGAGCAGCTGCTCTCAGTCAGGACGCAGGAATCAAAGCGCTGATGTTCAGCCTGATTTATCAAACCTCTGACTTGTTGTTACAATCATTGAGCATAAAGCTTTCAGCACAACGAGAGGAAACGATCCAGTGAAATGAAACTCAAACCCTGATCCACAAAGAGGATAAAGAAGACCATTTCTCCACTTAAAGTCACAGTTTAGACTAATAATCTCACAATTATGACTGTTTTTCTCAGTATTTTTACTAAATTATCTCAGAATTTTGACTTCAATTTCAATATTTTGACTTTTTTTTTATCTCAAAATGGACTTATTTTCCTCGTAACTTTGAATGTAATCTCAAAATTTTGCTTTTTAAACTCATAAATTTGACTCTTTTAATCTCAGCTTTCAACTTTTTACATAATTTGAGTTTCGTACTCTGAATTTTTTGACTCAATCTCAGGATTTTGACTCTATTAAATCATAAAGTTGACTTGGATTCTCAAACTTTCAACCTTTTATCTCAAAATGTCAAATATATTTTTTCTCAGAATTTAGGCTTTATTTCTAAATTTTTACTTTCTAATCACGTAAATAAAACATTTTATCTCAAACATCGACTTTTTTATCTCCAATTTTTGACCTTCCATCCAAAATTTTCACTGAATCTCAAAATTTTTGTACTTTTTTCTCAATTTTTTCTCAATTTTTTCCTTAGAATTTTGATTTTTTTTTTCCTCAAGATTACAATTTTATTACACACAATTGAGATTTTATCCCATATTTTGACTTTTATCTCCATTCTCTGACATTCTTTTGTTTAATTTTGATATTTGTCTTAGAAGTTCCACTTTTTATTTTAAGATATCAACTTTTATTTTCAAAATTTGTCTCACAATTTCAACCTTTTTCTTAGGATTTTGACTTTGTCTCAAAGTTTTTACTCAATTATCACAAAAACACTACATAATATCTCAATTTTTTTACATTCTTTTCAACAGCTTTGACTTTCATCTCAAAATTTTGACACTGTCATCACAAAACTCAACATTCAATCGAGTATTTTTTTACTTTTTATCTCAAAATTCTGAACTTTATTTTCTCAATTTTCTTGTCTTTTTCTTCTCAGAATTTCTACTTTATCAGAAAAATTCAAGATTTTATCCCACACTTTTGGCATTATATTACATAGATCTGACTTTTATCTTAACATTTCAAGTTTTTCCACAGAATTTTGACTTATCTCAAAAATTACAATTTCATAACAAACATTTGAGATTTTATCCCATATTTTGACTTCTTATCTCAATTCTTTGACATCCTTTTGAGTATTTTTGACCTTTGTCATAGAAGTTCCACTTTTTATTTTAAGATTTCAACTTTGAATTTGAAAATGTATGTTTAACCTCAAAGTTTCAACCTTTTATCCCAGTATATTGACTTTTTTTTTTTCCTCTGAATTTTGAAATTTTAACTCAATTATCACAAAAATACGACATTAATAGATTAAAAAAAAATGTTCCTTTTTAATAGTTCTGACTTTTATCTCAAAATGTTGCCATTGCTAACGCATAATTCAACATTCAATTGGATATTTTTTCCTTTTATCTCAAAATTTGTAATCAATTTTCTTGACTTTTTCATCTCAGAATTTTGACTTTATCAGAAAAATGTGAGATTTTATCCCATATTTTGACTTCTTATCTCAATTCTTTCACATTCTTTTGAGTATTTTTGACCTTTGTCATAGAAGTTCCACTTTTTATTTTAAGATTTCAACTTTGAATTTGAAAATGTATGTTTAACCTCAAAGTTTCAACCTTTTATCCCAGTATATTGACTTTTTTTTTTTCCTCTGAATTTTGAAATTTTAACTCAATTATCACAAAAATACGACATTTTATCTAATTTTTTTTTACATCCTTTTTAATAGTTCTGACTTTTATCTCAAAATGTTGCCATTGCTAACGCATAATTCAACATTCAATTGGATATTTTTTCCTTTTATCTCAAAATTTGTAATCAATTTTCTTGACTTTTTCATCTCAGAATTTTGACTTTATCAGAAAAATGTGNATTTTGACTTCTTATCTCAATTCTTTCACATTCTTTTGAGTATTTTTGACCTTTGTCATAGAAGTTCCACTTTTTATTTTAAGATTTCAACTTTGAATTTGAAAATGTATGTTTAACCTCAAAGTTTCAACCTTTTATCCCAGTATATTGACTTTTTTTTTTTCCTCTGAATTTTGAAATTTTAACTCAATTATCACAAAAATACGACATTAATAGATTAAAAAAAAATGTAGGAAAAATTATCAAGACTGAAAATAGAGTTTTACAACGGTAACGATTGCGTATTAAGTTGTAAGTTAACCTATAAAAAAGGAAAATAGAGTTTTAAACATTAGTTAAAAGAACTGAAAAAGTAGAGTCTTAAAACTGAAATAGTCTTTTTACACTCTAAAATAGGGTATAAAACTGAATTAATCTTAATTTTTGACAGTCTGTTACATAATTTTGACTTTTATCTTAATATTTCAAGTATTTCCTCAGAATTTTGACTTTTTTTTATCACCACAATTTGACACTTTATCTCCTATTTAGACCACTCATCTCAAACTTTCATCATTTTATCTCAAATTTTGACTTAATACGGGTAAAAAAAAGGATCATTTATCATGTTTTAACTGGCAGAAATGGGCTTCCGTAGATGTAACATCTCTTCAACAACAGATACTTTTCTCTCCGTTCAAACTTCAAAAATCTTCCCTGAGCATCAGGAAGTTCAATGTCTCATAATTGCTCCCAGAAAACTGCATCCAGTGTTGGAGTCACAGCACGTCATGACAACACATCCATGTCCCGGGGTCTTTGCATGCAAAGTCAAATTTTTTCCCCCTTCAAAGAGCAGTGAACCCTGAACATGAAGTCAGTTATGATATGTAGCCGTGTGCCCGTCAGCAGGACACACAGATTCACCGGACACACAGTTATGTAAACACTGCACAGACAAATTTACATCTTTAACTCATCTTATTCCCCTGATGATGATTATTCCTGTCAGAGTAAAACTTAAGGTCACTCTGAGTTAATATAAAACTTTAAGTTTGCAGAAGAAAACTGCCTTCAGAGGGAAAATATAGATGATTCATTTTCTATTTTCAAGAAAGAATATAACATCAGTGAGCTGCAGTGGAGAGCATAAAGCTCTGTGAGGAGGTTTTATTGACAATTTCCAGAGGAAAATACCATTATGGAGGATCATTAAGTCAGGATGTGAGTATAAAAAGAAGCTGAGGACTGAGAGCAAGTTCTGCAAATATCGACTAATAACTGAGCAGGAAAAGTTACTTTTACAGTAGTTTGGGACAATCCTGGGTCAGATGTGTTTAATAAATCTGCTTTAGGAGTTTGATTTATGTGTGTTGTTGATTCTTAATTAATGATTCATCATCAACACGTGTGCACAAAGGAGTAATAATGTGATCCAGTGAACAATTACGCACAACCTCTAAAATCCATAATCTGTATCGACACCTGCGCTGAAGTTAATCCTCCAATCAGGTAAAAGCGACATTGAACTCAACATCATGTTCCAGCTTTGGCAACTCAGGCACCTGAAAACACCTGAAACTATCACCTCATCAGCACCAGACACAGCGCAAACTTTCTCCTCTCCCACGGACACACACACTTACAGACACTCGCACACACACACACACACACACTGTCTCCACGCGTGACAGGACCAAAGGAAGAAACACGCTGATTCTTACCGGTCCAGGTCCGTTTCCCACTTTCCCCGCAGCTCGTCCGCGCTCAGCAACAGTGGAAACAGATCGGTAAGGTCTGGCTGCCAACGCAAAGCGCGGATCTGTCCAGTGCAGCGGTTTGGTGAAGTTACGCACGGTTACGCACGACAAAACCGGAAGTTCCTCTGTAGCGTAAAGGTCCTGGGGTATAATTAATCATCTGTGAACACAAATTCTCTTCTGTATGTGTTCTTCAAAAAACTTAAGTGCATCTTGGTAAATTTATTAGCGGTTTGATGACGTTACGCACGGTTACGCACAACGAAACCGGAAGTTTCTTTGGAGCGTAAAGGTCACATCGTTAAATTAATCATCTGTGAGCACAAAATCTTTTTTGGATGTGTCCTTTAAATAATTTGAGTACATCATTGCATATCTATAACATTTATTCGATGACAGAATTTATTATTATTATTTTTTAAGTATTTTAAGCAATAGAAAAACCCGCTAAATCAAAAAAGCCTTCAAAATTAGGCTTCAAAAAGATAATTTATAACACAATTGAGTGTTTCATCGACTCAAATTGGCCTTTTTGTTTTAAAATCTACCCCTTAAGCCAAATAACCGTATATCTTTTGATTTTATTTTGAAAATCTTAAACCGGAAGTTGCTGTTTAATCCCTAGATTTCACTTCACCTCACACTGACCAGCTGTTTGTTTTAACACACCACACGCCAAAACTGTTATTTTGACCTGTAGCTGTATTTAACTCCATTTTTCTCAACTTTAATTCACATTAAAGTAAAAATAAATTAAATATAGATATTTCTTTTTAAGAGCTTTTCACCCTTTGTCCAAAATTACTCTCATTTTTTGTCTCTTTGGCATTAAGAATAACAAACACAACACTCTGCCCTGTAAATAACATGAGAGTCCATCTATAAATACAGAAACTAAGCTCTTATTTTGTCTTGTTTTGTTTATTAACCTCTTATTCAGTCATGAGCTGAAACAATTCATCATCATAATCTACAAACATTAAACCCTGAGCGCTGCTAACATTTTAATCTGCCTTTGAAAGTGAGCAATAATGTGAAAATGTACTGTGACAGAGTGTATAGTCTCCTCATTGAGGTGTTTATGCCTCCAGATTTGAACACTTTCCCAGACTCTAAAATGGTAACAGCAGGAACAATAAACATCTCACGGTGCCAGCGTTCTTTCAGCCGTCCAAGAAAAACAGTGTTTAGTTTGCTGTTTGCTGATGATGTCAGTGAAATATTCCCCCAGATCCAGGACCTTTTTATAGTCCATTTATTCTATTAAATTTCCCCGTTGGCCCACATCCTGATTTAAATGTGACACGGTGAACAGAAAAGCTCATTACCCTCATTTTGGCGCGTTTAGCTCTTTAGCACCGGCGTGACTAACTGACGGAAATGCAAAGAACAAGTTTTCTCCTCAGAGGTAGCGGATGCTCCTGGCTCTTATTTATGAGCACTAGATACGTCCTTCTTCATGCAAATGTGCTGGCACTTGAACCAGCCGTGATCATAAAAATAACCCACAGTGAAGAACACGGGGACCACAGTAAATGAAACACGACACCATCATCGCTCGCCACAAGCACCCGCCATTAGCACCTCTGAGTAGGATGCTTCAGATTTCTCAACAACCGTTTATGTTGATTTCTGCTGTTCTGATGATGCTGTTGCTCAGTTTTTAAAGAGAGAGACTCATGAGGAGGAGCAGAAACTCACTTTTCTCTTTTACTTTTAATTCTCTCAGTGACAGCCTGATTCCTCTGTAACTGTTTGGTGATGATGAAAGAGCAGGAGAGGAGTCAGATCCAGAGACCTAAAAGTTTTCTGGTCTCTGTCCAAACCCTGAGCACCTGCCTGGTTTAAGGTTCCAGACAACACAGCAGAGGCAGCTTGGCCTTTTAGTACTGACAGTGCTGATTATAGACGGCGAGCTGCGAGGAATATGACCTTTGTCCTTTGCTCTCTATAAACAATCTCAAATTAAAAGAGGAGAAAACTCTGAATTCAGGGTCTTTTAAACAGTCTAAAGTAGGTTATAAATGCACTTTCACTGGTCGTATTGTTAGAAATCTCACCTGTATTCGACTTTTAACAGTCTTCACAAGGTAATGAATGCACTTTGACTGGTCTTAATGCTAGAAATTTCCCCTGTAATGGACTTTAAACAGTCTAAACTTGGTTTTAAATGCACTTTGACTGGCCTCAATGCTAGTATCTTGGTTTTAACCTATTTCATACAGTTTAAACTTGGTTATGTATGTACTCTGACTTAGACTGCAAAAATTAGATAAAACCCAGATTTCTAGCATTGAGGCCAGTCAATGTACATTTATCAGCAAGTTTATACATTATTAAATAAGATAAAACCCAGATTTCTAGCATTGAGGCCAGTCAAAGTGCATTCAGTACCGAGTTTAGACTGCATAAAATAGGTTAAAACCAAGATTTCCAGCATTAAAGGAAGACTTTGACATTAGGATTTGTTTTCATTCTTTTACAGAGCGATGTATATGCAGTCTTAAATGCTTATGAAGTAAATCAGTTTGAAATCTGAAATTTTAGAATATCAGTTTTTCTCACATGTAAATAATATGTATAAAAAAGTGGCAGCAAAACACATAATTTTGACTATACCTCAAAATTTATCCCAACTCTTTGACTTTCATCTCAAAACTTTGGACTTTGTTTCATTATTTTTGGCTTGCTCTCTCAGGCTTTAACTTCATTATCTCAAAATTTAGACATTTTGTCTTAAAAAATGTGGCTTTTTATCTCATTTTTCTGTTTTCCTATATCAAAATTATGATTTATTTCTTCTCAAAATTAGACCTATCATTCAAACATTTTGACTTAATTCTCACAATTTCAACTTTATCTCAAACTGGATCTTTATCATCTCAGAATTTTGTCTAAGTTTTTCACAATATTGAATCAATATCTTGTAATTTTGACTTTTTTTCTCAAAATTTAAATTTTTTCTCTCATAAGTTGACTATTTGAGTCAAATTTTTGACTTTGTTCTAATTATTCTGACTTACAAAATCAAAATTTTGACTCTTATATCAAAATTGATGTCTTTTACTGCTACATTTGACTTTCTTCTCATAAATACAACTTTATGTCAAAAGTTAACTTTACTATCCTAAATTTTTAAGCGAATATTTCACAATTTTGACTCAAAATCTTGTGTTTTTGTTTTTCTATCTCAAAATTGAACTTTTTTATTTCAAAATTTTGCCTTTTTCGTCTGAAAATTTTTACCTTTTTAACTCATTGTTCTGACTCCCTATATCAAAATTTTGATTTTTTTCAATTTCAAAATATAGACCTTTTTTCTCAAAATTCAACTTCATTATCCAAAACTTTAACTTAGTATTTGACTATTTTATATCTATATCTTGTAATTTTGACTGTTTATCTCAGAATTGTTATGTTTTATATTGAAATTTGACTATTTAGCTCAAATATTTGATTTTTTATCTCACTATTCTGACTTCTAATATCATATTTTGAACTTTTTTATCTCAAACTTTAGACCTTTTATCTCACAATTTCAACTTTATCTCAAAAGTTAACTTTACTCACCCTAAAATTTCGACTTACTTATTCACAATTCTGACTCAATATCTTTCAATTTTGACTTTTTATCTCAAAGCTTTAACTTAATTACCACAAAGTTTAAAGCAATCACTTTTTTTATAGCAAAATTTGACTTTACATCCCAGTATTTTAACTTTCTTTGCCAAAATTTCCAATTTTCATTTGAAATTTTGACCCTTTATCACAAAGCTTGACAACTATCTATATTTTCTCTAAATTTAGATTTTTTATCTCAAAATTTTGACTTGATATCCATAAAAAATATCCATGTTGTGATGTTGAGCTGTTGCTTTTTTTTTTTTTCATCCATCTCAAACAGCTGTTGACATTTTCAGAGTCACTGATTAAAGTGGAGCACAAAGTACCAGAGAATACACACATGCACGAGACAAATTTGCAAATTCTGCATAAAAATAAAATCCCCTCTGAACCAGGAATCTTCATGAAACAGAGCTGAGTGATGCAAACTGAAATAAATCTACGTTCAAACGCGTTTCTTCCTCCTGCTGAGTTAATCTGGATCAGCTCTGTGGATCTGTGCGGTAAAAATCCATCAATCTTGGCCAGTTTCTGTTTCCTCTCAAACACCCACTCCCACTGTTCTCAACAACCTGTCCGTGCGTCAACCTGGTTTCCACGGCAACCTAAGTGGCAAGCTGTGTCAATCCAACATGAACTTTAGAATTAAATGGAGCCTCTGATAGACCAGAGCGAGAGCGAGAGTTAGAAAAGGTGCAAAACAAAAGAAGGACGGCTGAAAGAAAGATGGTGTCACACACAGCGTGATTGACTTCAGAGTGAGTCAAAGTAGAGAAACTCAAAAGAGGCTGAAGAGGGAAAAAAAATACATATTCAGTGGAGTTTTCAATAAATGTCCTGGATCCTGAGACATGACCAAACACTGCAGCTCTAAAAAAGTACTCAGAATTATACACAGCTGTAAGAACTCTTTAAAGTGCTCTCAAAGATAATATGTTGTGTCTTGTTTTAAATGAATCATGGAGTGTCCTTGCGTTAATAACCTGCTAATTGACCCATGAAAGAATCTTTTCACAGAGATATCTGCAGCTCCTCAATGAAACAGAAGTGATTTTTCAGGGTTTAGTGACTAAATCAGACTGTTTTACTCCTGGTTGTTGCTCCCCGAGAGCTAATTTGTGGATTTTAAAAGGAAGTCACTCAAAACCCCAGAAGTCCAGCAGGATTAACAAACATCATTTCAGACGCTGAGGTGCTTAAAGCAGAAAAGGTGAAACTAAAGAACCATTTCCTCAAACATTTATGGATTTTTAGAAGAGGAATGATTTGATAATCTGCAGCACAGACGTTCATCCGTTCATCTGAGCTCAATCAATCTTCAAGACGCCAACAGAGCGACAGAGTCACATGATCGATGGATACTGAATGAAAGACGTGCAGCACAATAACAGTGAATAACATGTTTGACGTCTATTTATAGTCAACTGAAAAACTGAGACTTACTGTCAATATTTTGATCAGAATTCCTGGAAATTGCATCCATAAGAGTGAAAAAGAGTCTGAGGATGCTTCTGACTGGCCAATCATTCCTCCCTCAGTCACTTAGTTCTCTCCCAATTCTGGCCTTTATACCATGCTATGTTTCTCAAGCTTTTAACTGAAGAATTATTAGGTCAAAATTAATCAGTGACACCTAATTTGAAAGATTAAAGCCTCTAGTTTCAGAAAATGTCATGTTTTTATATGTGGCTAAAGTCCACATCAGGATAAATGCAGCTGAAACACTTTTATTCTCGTCATTTTTATAACCAATTTTTGAACATCAGTAATTTCAAGATGCTTCATGTCAGACATAAAACATCCACCACATCACTTCTAAATCTTGTCGTCTACATCTGAGTGACATTTGAGCTTTCTAGGTAAAACCTTGTAGGAGTTAGAGAGTTTTTAGTCTCAGGCGACCAAACACAGCAGATCATTTTCCACAGTCTAGTCTGACGACTTTGCGTAAACAAAACCAGCTGTAACAGCGCTCAGTGTCTTCTTTTTAGTCAACTCTCTCTATGAAGAAGTTTGCCAAATATCCTGAAATTGACATCCAATAAATGGCCCTCTAATTGAACACCACACAGTAAAGTAAAAGCCAATAAATAATATAAATAATATATAAATAATATAAAAAAAATAATAATCTCTTAATCGGAGGAATGTGAAACCTTTTTTAAGATGCAACAGTGCAAAATATAGGTGAGCGTAATTTTTCAAGTGGTCTCAAGATTTTTTATCAGGAGTGTGTGAGACTCCTCGGTACTCGGCTGCAGTTAAAGTGACTTCATTAAATCTTTGAGGGCTAATCAGACTGAGCAGTGATTGGATAAATATGCACATCTCACACCAGGAGAAAGCTCCATTATGATTCAAATGACTTCCAGTGTTTGTTGCTGAATGAGCTCTCCTGCAAAATGACAAATCACCCAAACGTTAATATTATGGCAGAAATGACAAAGTCACAATTCTGCAGAGGAGGTTTACGCTACGACCTGAGAAAGTGCCGCCATATGGTAACGGCACCTGCAGCCGTACTGTCCTGTGTGATTTATAACTAAGCAATTAATTTCCTATGCTGCTGCTGCTGCTGCTGCTGACTTTCACGCCAGCAGAGGAACAAAGCCAGGAAACACTCACACAACCTGAGCTACCACAGTTATATCCCAATGGGAGGACGAGAAAGCAACAGCTTTACATATTAATAAGAGAAATGCCTTTTCACAGCCTTTTTCCATCACAGAGGAGTCTCTTTAACAGGTGTAAGAGGTGAGATCTTTGTGCACAAAGTCTGCAGAGAGTTACAGTCTTTGCACTGACCCAGTCCAGTTTTCTCCTCCTCTTAAAATAATTTACATATAAACATTTATTCCTACCTGATCTCTGCAGAGTTCATCATCAGCGTCACTCAGGAGGAAACTTCTCGTCTCTGATAACAGGGAGAAATTAAGAAGTTAGAGTCTTTTTCTGATTAAGTTTGCTCCACTAATATTTGTGTCTCTGATTAAAAACTGATGCTCTGATTCCCACAAGCTTTATTCAGTTTGAGAGAGCGTAAAATATTCCTCCTTGATATTTTGATTTACATGTCCAAATTTCTGACTGTAGGGCTTTTATTTTATTAAAGCTTCTTTATTATTTTTTTTTTTTATTTCATTTTGTACACATACATTTATTTCATGCAGAAAACACTTTTATTTTTTAAGTAACTATTTCAGTGGATGATTTCATGAGACAATCCTAAAGGTGGTAGAACATGTTTTAAAAAATATATTTTTAACAGGTTTTTAAAGAAACTATTTATCATTTTGATGAGATAGAGGTCTTTGAGTTGAGTTTGGCTTTTAAAAGGTTAAAGTGCCTGTGAGGAGAATTCATTTGAAGTGGATTGCTGGAGCACAAACTGTCATGAGATCAGATCTTTTTCACTCTACTTTTCTTCGGCCAAGAAAACTGTTTGAAATGTGACAACAGTCAAACTTTGTAAGTTTATAGCGTAGTTTAGAGACGTGTCCTTACCGTGTAACGTTAGTGAATCCTGGTTGTGTCCTACCAGTGCTCATCTACCAACTCCAACCTCACCAAGCAGAGCAAACGTAACCTGGCTCTTCATTTTATTTCAGCCTCCAACTCCTGTTTTAGCCTTGAGCTCCTGTTTTAGCCTTTAGCTCCTGTTTTAGCCTTTAGCTCCTATTTTAGCCTCTAGCCTGTGTTCTAGCCTCCAACAATATGTTTTCTAGCCTTAAGCTGGTGTTTATGCTTTGATCTCATATTTTAGCCTCCAACTCGTGTTTTAGCCTTTAGCTCCTGTTTTAGCCTTTAGCCTGTGTTTATGCTTTGATCTCATATTTTAGCCTTTAGCTCCTGTTTTAGCCTTTAGCCTGTGTTCTAGCCTCCAACAATGTGTTTTTTAGCCTTCAGGTGGTGTTTATGCTTTGATCTCATATTTTAGCCTCCAACTCGTGTTATAGCCTTTAGCTCCTGTTTTAGCCTTTAGCCTGTGTTTTAGCCTTTAGCTCCTATTTTAGCCTTTAGCCTGTGTTCTAGCCTCAAATTCGTGTTTTAGCCTTTAGCTCCTGTGTTCATGCGTTGATCTCATGTTTTAGCCTTTAACTCCTGTTTTTGGCCTTTAGCCTGTGTTTTAGCCTTTGGCTCCTGTTTTAGCCTTTAGCCTGTGTTTTTGCTTTAATCTCATGTTTTAGCCTATAGCTCCTGTTTAAGCCTATAGCTCCTGTTTTAGCCTTTAGCTCCTGTTTTTGCTTCTTGCTTGTGTTTTAGCCTTTAGCCTGTGTTCTAGCCTCCAACTCCTGTTTTAGCCTCAAGCTCCTGTTTTTGCTTCTTGCTTGTGTTTTAGCCTTTAGCCTGTGTTCTAGCCTCCAACTCATGTTTTAGCCTTTAGCTCCTATTTTAGCCTTTAGCCTGTGTTTATGCTTTGATCTCATGTTTTAGCCTTTAGCTCCTGTTTTAGTCTTAGCCTGTGTTCTAGCCTCCAACTCATGTTTTAGCCTCTAGCCTGTGTTTTAGCCTTTAGCTCCTGTTTTAGCCTTTAGCTCCTGTTTTACCCTTTAGCCTGTGTTTATGCTTTAATCTCATGTTTAAGCCTTTAGCCTGTGTCTTACCCTCCAACTTGTGTTTTAGCTTTTAGTTTGTGTTTTAGCTTTAACCTCTTGTTTTTTAGCCTTTAGCTCCTGTTTTAGCCTTTTAGCTCCTGTTTTAGCCCTTAGCTTGTGTTTATGCTTTGATATCATGTTTTAGAATTTAGCTCCTGTTTTAGCCTTTAGCTTGTGTTCATGCTTTGATCCTATGTTTTAGCATTGAGCTTGTGTTCTACCCTTTTGCCTGTGTTTTGGCCTTTTGCTCAGCCAGCTTAGCTCCTGTTTTAGCCTTTAGCCTGTGTTCTAGCCTCCAACTCCTGTTTTAGCCTTTTGCTAGCGTTTTAGCCATTAGCTTCTGTTTTAGCCTTGAGCTCCTGTTATAGCCTTTAGCTCCTGTTTTAGCCTTTAGCTTCTGTTTTAGCCTTTAGCTCCTGTTTTCGCCTTTAGCTTCTGTTTTAGCCTTGAGTTCCTGTTTTAGCCTTTAGCTCCTGTTTTAGCCTTTAGCTCCTGTTTTAGCCTCTTGCTTTTGTTTTAGCCTTCGTCAGCCAGCGTAACATTGTCACAGAGACTTGAACTTGCAGTAAATAAATCTGGTCGAGTCTCATCCAATCAGGAATCTGAGAAACAGCATTTAGAAATAACCATTTTGGTTCTGATTATTTCTTTTTGAGTTGTTACTTGTTATGATCAGGCATTTAAATAAAGATTAGACTTATTCAACATCGCTTAAAAAACTCCTCTCTGTCCCTTTAAACGTGACTCAATGATGTGATAATCATCTGGAAATATTTTTAATATCTGAATAACCTGAAGTGACACTAAAAAGAAGACGCAGTGAATAGTGGTTAAATTAATCAGAGCTGATATAATAGAACATGTACTGATATCTCATTTCTTCATATCAGTAAATCTGAGCCCGTGAACTCCAGTCTTCACTTCATTACAACAAGAGTCACACACATATAGAGGAGAAATGGAAGGATTGGTTTAGTACATTTGTAATTGGACCAACTTCTTCATTACACTGACATCGTACGGTTATAAAAGAGACAATGGGAACAAGAAGAATAATTTTCCTCGTGGCAGCAGAAGAGGATTCGTCTGCTCATAATCACAGTCCATTAGCTCGATATAATCACTCCTCGTTTGGCCGCACAGACACGTGGAGATCTTTTATTTTCTGTCCCCTGATTTCTTTGTCACGTTCACCTGATAAGTTCCCTCAACAGAACATTAAAACTGACTTTAGGAAACAGGGTGAGACATGGAAACATGACGACTGGTTTTTACTTTCTTGAAGCTTATGTGAGTTTCTTTGGTTTTGAAGATGTTCCTCCATGACTTGATTTGTCTTTGTATTTATTTCTTCTTCTTTTTTTTAACTCTATGTGTAAAGTAGAGTCTCCTAAATGCACAGAGAAAACAAATGTTGCTCCACTTATCACTGACGGCAGTTAAATCACCAACTTCAAGTCTTAATACAAATCAAAACACCTGAGCTGTGAACTTAAAACATAAATAATGAAATTAATTCCTGAGGATCATTGTAGGTTTTTTAAGCTCTGTTATAACCTGATTTTTTTTTCTGCTGCAAAGTTGAATATTTTAGGATTTGGCTCATGTGTGTTTGCATCATTTCTCAGCCTTGAAAATAAACACGTGTGAAAAACAAGATCAACTCTAAAACTGGTTAAAATCAGTTTATCGACCATAAGTGGACCCAAAGATCCTCAAAGACAACTAAATAGCTTCATAACTTGTACATTTATTGAAAAAAACTCCTTTTCTGTTTGAGGTTAAAAAAATTCTATACATAAACAAAATTAGAAAATCACGAATTGAAATAGAAATTAATGTTTTGAAATTTTATTCCTATTACACTTGAAATTTCAGCTTTATATATTCGTTAAATCCAAAACAGAAAATTTCATTTCAGCTTGTAAAATTTAAATTCAATTCAGAGTGGAACAAACATAACGTCATCTGCATCTCTAAGGAAAAGTAATCGAGCACAGATTCCTTGTCATGTCCACTTTTAATGTTTGTTAAATACCATTTTCTTATGACATGCTCATTTTTCTATTCCATGACTTAAGTACAGAACTGAATAATTGTAGTTGTAGAAATCTGTGCTGAAGTGGGGGAATGTATCATCAATTTTAAGCAGAATAAGCAACTTTTCTGGAAGTTTTTACATAAATGATCATACTCATATGTTATGTATGTATAATATGACCAGTTTTTAAATCTTGTGCTGTAGTCAGGTAGTACAAAAAAATCAGAAGAAATCAGAATTTAGCTGAAGTTAGAAGCAGACATTAAGAGGAATCTACAATTGATTAATCTTCTTGACTGAACAGATATTAAATTGTACATTTTTTAAATTTAAGGAATCAAAAAGGTCAAAAAGGAGGATACAGTCTTCAGCCTTTCAGAGCCACTTCCCTAACGTCATCTGCATCTCTAAGGAAAAGTAATCGAGCACAGATTCCTCCTCATGTCCGCTTCTAATGTTTTTTTCTGACATGCTACTTTTTCTATTACATGTCTCAAATACAGAACTGAATAATTGTTGTAGTAGAAATCTGTGCTGGTTTTGGGGACTGTATCATCAATTTTAAGCAGAATAAACAACTTGTCTGGAAGTTATTACATGAATGAATCTCTCAGGATTTAGCTTAAGTTAGAGGCAGACATTAAGAGGACTCTGCAATTGATTAATCTGCCTAACTGAACTGATATTAAATTGTACATTTTTGAATTTAAGGAATCAAAAAGGTCAAAAAGGAGGATACAGTCTTCAGTCTTTCAGAGCTCATTAACTCTTGACTTTAAAAACAATTAAAGCCGAAAGTTTATTTCGTACATATGTTTCAGTTTCAGCATCCCTTTAGTTAAATTTCATGCAACTTCAAGTTTTGCACATTAACATTTAGAAAAATTAGTTACAGACTTGTACATTGTTGGAAGACTCACAATAATTGAGCCAGAGATGTGACAGGTGATAATCTAATTAACAAATATTGAAAGAAGAAAACTTACTTCATAATAGCCCACACAAAACACGAGACACAGGGAAAGGTGGATGAAGCTCTGACAAAGAAAAAAAAGGCACACACACAACTTTCATCAAGACACAGGTGACAAACGAGGCACAGGTGAGACTCATCAAGGCGACAGGAAGTAAAAGTGAGGCTGATTACAAAATACAGCAAAGTACAAAAAAGAATCAGACAGAAAAACACATTCAAAACAGGAAACAAATATTCTCATGACTTAAAAACTCACAGAAAAGTTTGTGCACAATCACAAGAGAGACAGGAAATGCAGCACAACATGGAAACACAAGGATTTCAAAATAAAACAGGAAATAAAAGCCAGATGCACAACAAAACATTAAACAAAAGAAAAGAAAGTTTTTTTTCTTCAAATGCTTTCCCACGCTCTCCGAATCATTTTCTGTTTTCGTCTTTATTTCTCTGAACTGTTTTCCAATCAGTTTGAACCATTGACTGTATATAGGATGGACAGCGTGCTTCCGCCTGTCACCGTTCTACGATTTTGAAGCCAAAAATCCCCGTTTCTCTAGCCGCCATTGTGCAGCCAGAGTCTGCGCAGTAGAGAATTTCCGGTGGAGCAGAGTAAAAAAGAGAAATAAAAATATTTATTTCTTCTTCTTCAGAAGGTTTAGTCTCCTTTTGGCTCTTTCCTGAAGTTTCTTATATCCCCGATAAAAACTACTCACGAACGGCAGCTGTCAACTATGGTAAAACGAAACTTATATCGCAGTTTTTAATGTCCAATAACTAATGAGAAACCAACTTCTCAGAAAAAAAACACCTGAACACCATGCAGCCAGATGACATCATCATACCACCTTAGCGTAAAGATGAGAGAAACGTTTCTACGATGTATCGTAATTTATTAAAGTTTTCCCGGCTCATATCTGGAAAACATGGGGAGGCGGGGCTTATGACCTATACTGCAGCCAGACACCAGGGGGCGGGGCTTATGACCTATACTGCAGCCAGACACCAGGGGGCGGGGCTTATGACCTATACTGCAGCCAGACACCAGGGGGCGGGGCATCTGCTGGAGGCTTCAGTTTGAGCCGAACGTCGTTACATCCACTCATTATACAGTCTATGATGGAAACACAAGGTTTTCAAAATAAAACAGGAAATCAAAGCCAGATTATTGCACAACAAAACATGAAACAAAAGAAAAGCAAGTTTTTTTTCTTCAAATGCTTTCCCACGACCTCCGAATCATTTTCTGTTTTCGTCTTTATTTCTCTGAACTGTTTTCCAATCAGTTTGAACCCGTGAAACAACCTCTCGCCCTGCATCTCTTCCTCCATCTCCCTCCTCGCGTCTTTAATCGTCGTGTTTCCAGCTGAAGGTCACTGCTGCCTTTAGGGCTGTGAAAATGTCAGAAAGGCCCACTCCATTTTCGGGGCGCGGATGGCCGAGTGGATAAGGCTGCGCACCATGAGGCTATGTCCTCGAGCGGGCGGCCCGGGTTCGAATCCGACCTGTGGCCAATTTCCCGCATGTCACTCCCCACTCTCTCTCCCCTTTCCGACACTATCCACTGTCCTCCTCTATATAATAAAGGCACAAAAAGCCAAAAAAATAACTTTAAAAAAAAGAAAGGCCCACTCCATTTTCAGCTACGTAAATAGCCATCTCCTGCCAGAGCAAACCCACTTTCC
Source organism: Thalassoma bifasciatum (assembly GCA_008086565.1). Classification (NCBI taxonomy): domain Eukaryota; kingdom Metazoa; phylum Chordata; class Actinopteri; order Labriformes; family Labridae; genus Thalassoma; species Thalassoma bifasciatum. The sequence continues at coordinate 3,330 of RPOG01002177.1, read as the reverse complement.
CGTGTCCGACCTGTCGCGCCGCATCCTCGCGTTCCCACCTGTGGTTCCAGTACCTGAGCTCAGCCTCCAGCCTCCAGTCGCTGCTTTTACAGCCTTTGTTTTCTCCTTGTTCTCCATTTGAAGAAGCTGCACTCACCAGAAGAACAGCTCCCAGGATTATCCTGCTCACTATAAATACTCCAATACTGTATGTTAGGATTAAAAGCTTATTTTCAGCTGAAGTAGAATTACCTATCAGTTGAAGGACATGCTAATGAAACACAGAAACAACACAGGAACAGTGTCCTACTTTATTTAAAGCCTCTATTCAAAGAGGAAACTTTATTATTAATCACATCCTGAAATTTTCGACCGTATTGACAAAAACATGTAAAAACCACGTTGAAATCAAAAGCTAATTCCACTTTTCAGGGTTCCAAAAGAATAGAAATGCACTTATTGACCTCGAGGAAAACACTCCGTGCTTTGTACCTGAAAAACCCGCTTACACTGTCATAATAATTCATCAGCACAAAAAGACATCTGGGAAAGTTTGTGTTCATTGAAAGACTCCGAGAAAGCACTCGGTGAAAAGGAAAAAGGCTTTTTCCTCTTTCATTAAGTCGCTGAAGCTTCAAACTCAATTCTGCCTCCATTAAAACTCTTTTAACACTCAAGGTGCAAATGCTCTTTTCTTAGCGCGAGTGTTTTCTCCAAAGGTTTACCGTCGTCTCTGACTCCAGGCTCAGCTTTTTCGTGGAAGCTGCAGGATTATTAAAGCTGGGTATGGCTCTGGGTCTCAACACTCGCCCATTTGATCTGTTGTGTTTTCACTCAGTATCAACTCTTCTCTGTTTTGTCCCCGGTTTATTCTCACACTTTGAAATCAAGCTCCTGCAGGTCATGCAAGGCTAGTTCATTTCCGTGTGCCACGTCCCAGAAAAACCTCGATGTGTGCCGCACGCCGCCGCCGCCGCCATCTCTCCTCTCTTTCTGTAACGCTCCCACGATCTTCCCTTTCAATTTCCTGCAGCTCCGCAAGACAATAGGGAGCGACATCAAAGGCCTGCACGAGCGCTGAGATAGCTCACATCAGCAGAAAGAAGAGAAAATGATTTCACACACACACACACACACACACACTCCAGGTTTAACAGTGTTTGGACAGCTCATCATCTTTCTGTGCACTCTGACGGAGGATGGCTCTTAGAAAGTCAAAGAGAAACTGTTCAGACGGCAGAGGAGTGTGAGGAATACAAGAACAGGATGGCACCAGGAAGTCGACAACCTGTTCTCCACACACACACACACACACACACACACACACTCACACACACTCGGGCTGCACGATATTGAAGGGAAATGATATTGCAATATTTGATAAAGTTCCCTGTTTTTCTCTGTTCAGCTGAATTCTCTCTAAAACGATGAAAACAGACTCTCACCTAATCACCTCTGTGACACTATTTGTGTTTGCAAAGAGTCTTAATTATGTTGATATCTGTCAATTATTGATGTTGATCTATATTTATTAAATCAGGCAACATGCTGCGCTGCTCCTGCGCCTGCTCCTGCGCACCAGAGCCAGAGAGACAGTGCCTCACGGAGTTTGCCCACCTTCTGAGTTTTGCCTCTTTTGTCGGCTTCTACACCACAAAAACTGAAATCTAACCAAGTCATCAAGTCTTGGGGGTTGTTTTGGGGGGACATGCAAAATATTGTTGTGTTTCAGCCGACCTAAAACACAAACTTTCAAAAATGCCCTCCAGTGGCTCCGTCCCTTGGGACTTGTCCAAGCAGCAACCTCCTGTCTGAAAAAGTGAGACAACACGGAAAGTGCTCAAAAGCTGCTGTTCCTCCAGTGACCGCTTGAGGCTGGCTCCAGAAGCACCGGAAGTCACGTACAAATGAACGGGGAAAAGCCGTTTTCAGAGCTGAAATTAGCGTATTTAAAGCCTCGTACAAACTCTGTCTCCCGTCTGTATCGCTAATTTCACTAATGGCACACACTGTGAGGGGGGTGAATTTTTTTCTAACTCAGCCGTTTCGAGAGCTTGCCCAATCAGAGCCACAGCTCAGATCACGTGACTGACGGGCGCCCAATAGCTGTGAGTTTGGGCACTCGTCACTCGTTCAATTTCCATATGGCCGCGCCCGCCGTTTAGCCTCAAAACGTAGCTGCAGGGTGACATCACGGAGACTACGTCCATGTTTTATGGGTCAATGACAAAAAGAGGGTCTAAAAACGTATGTTAAAAGTTTTTTGAAAATGGATACAAACATATTTCTGAGGGAAGAATTAAGTTTTCTAACAGATTTCAGTAGTTGACCAACATTTCAAAGTTTTTAGGTTCATTATTTTTTAGTATTTTTAATTTGAGCACCCTAAAATGTCAGGTGGTGCAACCAAATATATGAAAATATATTTATATGTTCCTGTTATTTTTTCTGTGTGAAATTATTCATCTCTCAAGTGTCTGTAGTGACTCATACATTTTCATTTTTCACTAGACCAGTGATTCCCAACCTGTGGTCCGTGGCCCCCTGGTGGGCCGCGGAGATATTGCAAGTGGGCCGCCAAATCATTTTCAAAATAGTCTGAGTTTTTAAGAAGGGTAATTATATAAAGATACAAATGTACAGAATAATGTTTAAATATTAAAACTTGGTTACATTTGTAAGGATATTCAACATGTTCAAACGTTTGTATATAAGAAAAGTCCTTGAAGAGGGCAAGTTAAAGCCCAACATGTAACATGACCCCAAATTTAACAAAACCCTGAGATTTGATAAAACAAATGTTGTATATCCCAAGACTATAATCACTGACCCAACATTTAACAAGTTGTTATATCGTGGGCAAATGACTTTTACCCTCTGGGCTCAGCATCTGTTACATCATTGACCAGTTATCACATTTCGGGTCTTTGTTACAAATCAAGCGCTAACAAGGCGCTATACAGCCCCCATAATTATATGGTCAGATGTGGGCCGCGAAACATTTTTGAGACTTAAAAGTGGGCCCTGAATTGAAAAAGGTTAAGAACCACTGCACTAGACATTTCCCGACCCCTCAGTTGAAAAACACTGGTTTATATGTTGACAACACTTATGGATTTCATCTGTAACAGACTGAAGCTGACAGAGTCCACCCCCCCTCTGCACAAACAGAGCAGAAATAAGAGGGAAATGATGCACAGGAAACATAATTGAAAGGTTCAGTTATAAAATTACTTCTGAATCCATTGCTGCTAATGCACCTTGGTTTACTGGGTGTTGTTTCCCTTTTAACAATGACTGGAGTGAGGCAGCGCTGTCGCTCGGCGCCGCTCTCCTGCTGTGACTGAAAAT
>RPOG01002176.1:0-104307 GCA_008086565.1 Thalassoma bifasciatum | reverse complement strand
TTTCATCAAACCAGTCTGTTTCAAATTAAGTGTTCATATGACGCATCATTATTCTTCTCCAGTTGTAGTAACAAGTGGTCCATTTAAACATGGGTAATGCGTAATAATTATGGCATGCATGCAATCAATTCACATCAGTGTCAACAATGATTGTTGAGTATGTTTTTAATCACACTGTATACCATACTTACATGAATCAAACAACAATTAATATATGCAAACTGGCTTTAAGTATAATTAATCTAATTTGTGACGCATTCATGGAGCTGACAGGTTAATTCAGAGTACTGATGAAGTGTCTTAAGAAGCATAAAATGATGAAAAATCATGAAAAGTTGCCATAGAAACAAAAGAGTGCTTGCTCTAAACATGAATAATTAGGTGTCTTAAAAATGTTGTGAAAAGGTGAGAGAGGAAAGCAGAGCCATAAAAAGGATGAGACCAACCAGTACTTGTAGCGTTGTATTGTTAAACATAAAGACATAAAGAGTCATTCTGGATAACGTGTGTGACACATGTACTCATGAAGGCATGAAAATAAAGTCATGCAAACAAATGTCTTCTGCAGCTACACACTCTCACATGAGCTTACGAGACAAATCTTTGCTTTTCGGGGAACAAAAAAAGGTTTGAGGACTTGCAGGGAGGAGGGAGAGGAGGAGGAGGAGGAGGAGGAGGGTGTTTAAATAGAAATTTTAACCAGTGAGTCTTAACTCAGGGCAATGTGCGATGTAACGGGGCTAAGCAGGGGCTTTGCACAGTGATCCACATGGTGTGTGGCTTTATGAGAGGGCAGATGGTACCACTCAAGCAGGAAGTGATTGACATAATGACACGGCCGGCCGTGGAATGGGTGTGTATGTGTGTGTAGAGTGTGTCTGTGTCTAAATATACATCCAAAGAGATCTAACCCTGGTTTTTTTTTTATCTATCAGAATGTTTTTCTTCTTGTGTGAGGAAGAGAAGCCTGTGTGTAAAAACCAGGAGCTGCACTGGATTCAACTCTGCACTCTCGGTGATATCTAATGCAAGGCAAAGGATCAGGCATGACTAACTGCGTACACTTTGAACTCCACCAGGTTATTTCTCTCCACATGGTTAGGGAACTTCAATTCAGCTGTGCTAGCAGGCGCCGTATCGAAACCACACGAATGTCTGTGCGTCATCTGCAAGATAACAGAGCAAACACAGTGGAGGACTCAACTTTCAGCCCGTTATGATAAATGGAGGTAATTATTTTTCTTCTGTTCTGGGGAGAACTTTAAGAAGCGCTGAGAAAAAAAAAAGGCTCACTCAGCGATCACATGCAGAGAAGCAGCACATCATTTGTTATCACTTTTTACCAATGTGGGGTAGACTCAGGGATGGCGCTGAACATTCAGACTCAGAGAAAGAGCTGGGAGATCCAAAGGGGTTACTCAAGGTGCTCTACACCAGAGAGGCTGTGAGTAATTCACAAAGCGTGCCAATCAAAAGCTAGATGTGTCACCAGCTACAAATATATTTAAACCACTTGGCCTGGAAAAGTTTTTATGCACTTTAATTTGAACTCATGCTCCAGACGGCTGAACCTCAAAGACCAGGAGGTGAATAATCACCATTTATCAAAAAGTCTGCAGCAACACACTGAAGATTAATGGAGCTTTGTGTCAAACTCGTACATATATGGTACATACAGAGATTAGGCAGGCGAAACTAAAAATGATAACACCCGGTGCTGTGTGTGTGAGAATTCTGTTAGTTTAATCTTATCAACATCAACCACTTTCTAATAACATTCCCACTCTTTATTACATGTTACCTTACATAGCCTTTTGTGATAATAACACTATCAAATAGGTGTGGCCCTGATGATACAAACAGTGCATTCAGTATGAAGTGTTTCAATATACCAACTTTGACAGCACAAAAACATGGACAGTACAACAGCTCCCTCAAAGTGAAGCCAAATTATTGGAAGCTCTGGTATCAAGTTTCATTATTTGTTGTAAATTCTACCTCCATCAGTATTACTTTGTTTTGAAGACTTCAGATGGTTTTTGAATTCATTTCCTGCTCTTAATTTTGTTTTGTTTATGCTTATTTTTACCTATTTGCACCAAAAGACCAAGCCAAATTCATTATATTATGAAAACTACTTGGCAATAAATGTTATTAAATAAAAAATAAAATCTGATTCTCATTTTTTAAAGTTGTCTGATAATAAAAGTAGCAGCAGTTATGTTGTAGTTGACAGCCCTGTTGATACTGAAGAGTTATTTACCAGGTCAACGGAGCACAGCTTAGTCAACTAGCCAACAATGACACATGCAGTCAGGTGAGGCAGGGTGACTTGCATTTGCAGTTTCAGGTCAATATCATTTGTCAAATGTATTATACTTATCTTTTTACATGTCAACATTTGATTCCACCAAATATGAAACAAATAAAAGTTGTTAAAAATGTTCCTGTAAGTTAGATTTCAGTATGACATGACCAAATTTAGTCAAATATAAGGTGTGGACATGACACATTAGAAGAAGTTTCTCTGCATCTGAAATGTTTCAATGCACATCATGAGGTCCACACCTTTTCCGACAATAGCAGTTCAGGCAAGGGAAACGTTAAAATTGTGGACAAACAAGACTGAGCGGTACATGCCTGAACTCAGCCAGGTGTGTGTCACATTCCAAGATACATTACAAAACCACAGATCTCACAGCAACAACTGTCTCATGATCTCTGTAATTAAAACCAAGCAGTGCAACTACTGTTCTCAAGCTAAATCAATAGCTACTTCAATACTCTTTGGTTCTGCGTTAAATAAACCGTGGTCACACGGTGAACTTGCCAGAATTCGGACCTCTGTTTATCAACCAATGAAACTACTCCTTCTAAACTTCCCTCATCATCACAGAAAAAGTATCACTTCACACCAACTCAGAAAACATTAACAAAACACGTTTTTGTAAATGAAAATGCACCGTGAGAAACAAGGGTATCAATAATTGCTCGAGTGTTTTTTAACTGTTTGGGTTTTAAGTTCAGAAAAAGTGACTTCGTTTTTTAAACTGAAGCCTTACAGGCACTGACTTGAAACATTTCACCCATTATGGTGTCTCAGCAGCTGCCTCAGTTTTATTTATTATGTCTTTCATTTTTTGGACTGAGTCAACAGGCTGCTGAATAATAAACAAAGTGAATCCAAGAAGTGAGTGGTTTGGTTTTGCCTTGATATTTGAAGCTCACCACATAAAGGTGATCGCCTGCAGCCACAAATCAACAACCTTGAAAAGAAAAAAAACTCAGGTAAATATTTCTATATAACCATTTGTTCTGCTTTATTTTTTGTTGTTGTTTCTCTTTGTTTTTGGGGGTGGGGGGGTGAACTACCAACTTTACAACCCCCCCAAACAACTCTTTTTCCAAAGAGCGACTATCGACAAATCTAGGGACTGTTTCAGGAGTTTGGAGACTCTGGTGTGAAAGTTTCTCCTGGATCTTGAGTTATCAGTCCCTCCAAAAAGGGAACATCCAGTTTCAAAAAATGAAATGAAATGAAAGTTCTAGGAATTGCTTTTCATTGAGAATCAGCTTGGATCTGAAATGCTATTTTCACTATCGGCATGTACTGTACAGGGGGAGACTAGGGTTCATAAATTTGCCCAATTAGAGGCGCAGCTCAAGTCATGTGACTGACAGGTGCCCTATAGTTATTAGACAGGAGGCCCAATGCATGCACCACATCCAATGTGCCCCCCACCCTAATCAATTGGCTTCATGACTCTACATCAGGAACAGACGTGTTGAAGCAGAGATCATGTGTCCATATGTTATACAGTCTATGGTCTTAACTGCCATTTGTTTGTTTTATTTTTTTATTTATTTCACTCTTTTATTAGCTGTGATTTTGTGGAGAATGACATTTTTAAACTGTTGCTAAAGTAAAGGCAACACTTAAAAAATCTAAAAGGCAATTTTGCTCAATGAGAATTTTAAACAATTTACTCACCAACTTGACAGACCTCACAATTACGGCATTTGACACAAATTAAGATGTCTTTGTACTTACTTTTGTCTCTCCCATGATGCATTCTGCAAGGATCCTGGTTTCGGTTGTTTTTCTTGATCTATGTATTTTCTGTGTGTTGAGTTTAAGTTCAAAGGTTTTGTCCACTCGTGTTTCTTGTGGTGATTTTTCCTTGTGTCTTGTGTTCTGGTTTCCTATCTTTTTTAGTTAATCTTGTGTTTCCTTCATGCTTCAGTGTTTATTTTCTCCCAGTGTTTTCCTCCCTAGTCTTGACTTTCCCTCCTGTATAATTGCCCCTCATGTGTTTCACCTGTGTCTTGTTCCACACCTGGGTTTGATTGGTCTCCTGTCTATTTAACCCCTGTCTTGAGCTTTAGGAAACTTCAGCTAGCATGTACCTGCTGCTAGTGAAGCTCTGTCGAGTGAGCTAAGTTTTTTTCTTCTTTTAGTTTTCTGCAAATAAATTAATGAATTTTGTAGCAACAAAGATGGGAAGATCATTTGCTCAAGATCAATACCAGATCTTTAGAATCGATCCTCAAATCAAAATATTGATACTTTTGGTACTTTGTAATGTAATGTGGAAAATTAACAGGAACACATAAGAAACAAACTAAACTGTTGATTTCCCATTTGAATCATACATGGTTGGTAAGAAAGTCGTCTAATCACAGTGACACTGCTCAGTCTGATAACACAATGGTAGAGTGTAAACAGTCATGTATGGAGCTATTTCAGCTCCTCCATTTATTCAAGTGGGTTTCCAGAGAGTTGATTATTTGAAGTGAATTACATAGACAAGGTGTTGTTAATTACTTAGAGAAATTGCGATAAAAAAAGTCATGGTAAACTTTGAAAAATTTAGAAAAAATGGAAAAAATAACAATTTATCTATGTATCAATTTGATTTACAATCAGTCTAATTGGTACAACCAGTATCGGTTTTGGATCCTGATATCAGCCTGGATTTTGCTCGATATCATAATCATTTGAAGTCGTATTAAGTGAAAAAAAAAGGTTTAAGTCTGAGATTAACTTTTAGTAACAGGGAACTGATTTGTAGTTGCAGATAATTGGCATCTGCGAACAATCCAACCCCCTGATATCAACTTCTCTGATTCTGCCTTTTTAAATGTTTGTAAATTAAAAGTTAAAATGAAGATCAAAGGGTCTGTAAGTTGCATCAGGGGCACACCTCGCCTCGTCCCTGCCCCCCTGCCCCCCCTTGAAGGCCCACGGTGCGCTCTTGGATCGAGGAGTGGATGTGAGGAGACTCTGCTCCTGCATGCTGAGTGATGACGATAGCCGACATAACTAAACCCACCCACAGTTGATTTAAATGCCCGCGCACGGCTCTCTCCCAGCTCGTCACTGTGTCTCCCGTTGCTCTGTATTTATAAAGCGCCCCGGTGCGCGGAGAGGCACAAGCATGCCTCGTCTCTAGAGAGGCAGAGCGCGTCGCTGTGACTTGGAGTCGTATTTATTTTGGATGAGACACTTGTGCAGCCGCTGCTGAGGGAAGCGCAGGAGTTTTACCCCAAAGTTCACTGCTGCAGGTCGGTGTGACAGCGACCTTGTTCTCAGGGGTGAGTTACTGAACAATTTATTTCTCTGATCTCTTTTATTTCTTTCTCTTTTCTCGGGAAACAAAGCTGCGCATTCCCTTGCTGAATGAGGGTGCTGGAGAGCTGTTAATGAGAATGGATGGAGCGCTGCAGAACTAATGTGCAAACCTGAGGCTTAGATAAAATGCTTTATACCAAACATATGCACTTGTCATGCAGAAAATAAACTCGTAGTTTTGTTTTTGCAAAGAAAAAGTGAAGACAAAACTTGTTGCTTTGTGAAGCGGAGGTGAGAACATATTGTGCATTCTTGCAGAGATGAAAATTAACAACGTCTACACCTTACTTTACTGTCCTTGCATATTTTTTTCAATGTATTATTTAAATGCACTTAAAAAGTCATATTGCGTGTATTGTAAAATAACCTTTCCACAGATAAAAGGCCATGCATCTGTTTTTTTTGTTGTTTTAGGACTTTTATGGAGATGTATCACAGTGTGGTTTGTCAAGAATTTTCCACTTTGTTTTGTAATGATTCATAACCGGATTTACCTGTCAGGTATTGTGACAGTTCGTGCCAATTTTTTTGTTTGTTTTCAATAGTTGGTAGATGTGCTGATCAGAAACCAGTATTGTGTCAGTGTGAGGTAGACAGCACTCTCAATAAATGCATATAAAACACTTAAAACTGTGCAGAAATGGAAGACAATTAAAGAGGGAGAGAGAAAAATCTTTGGTAACCACTACAAAACAAGCAAGAAGCTACTGTTGTTTATGATTGTGAAGTTTTAGAACATCAGAATAATAACTGGAAGCACACAGTCAATAATGTATGGTTTCTAGATCATTTTCATATCACTCAAACCAGACACTGCAGGAAATAGATTTGGTTTTCATATTCAGAACACATTTCCATCAGTATTCACATCGTTATTGGTCATTTCTTATCTTAGTGGGGTGCAGCTACAAAGAGTTGGGATTAAAGGGCCCGTCTATCCAAAGTTATTCCTGTGCCTGGGGAAAATTTAGTCAGTATTTATGACCGCGCGCCACTCTCACCCACAGCCATGTGAATGTGTGAGGGCTGGTTACGCAAAGAAAGGGGGTAGATTATAGAGAGTGTGGCTTTAAAACTATGTCATTTTATTAACACGAGCGTCATTTCAGGAGTTGATAAGAACTTAGTGGCAGAAACTGATGTATGTGAGCGTTTAAAAGCAGCGTTGAGAGGCAGAGCGCTGTCCTCAGTGCTGAACCGATTCCCGCTGTTTGCCGCGTGCCTGCCCCCCCCACGTGCACAGACGGCGGAGCACGCGCGCAGCCCTCAGCTCTGCGCGCGAGTGTGTTTTCTGACACACTGTACATACAAGGCGCAGCCACCCACGCGGACAGATGAAACGACTTCAAAGAACAACTACAAAACGGAAATGACGGATTATTTTAACGTCTGGCTGAACGAGGCCGCGGGAAGGCTTCTGTTTTTGTACGTAAAGTTCATCTCAAGTGAAGAGACAATGAGGCAGAGGGTGGAATAATAAGGCTCGAGGAGCTGAAGGGTAGGCTTTAGTTGCATGCCTTTTGTTGTTTTTTTGCGAAAGAGTAAAGTGAGAGTTGAGTATATGCTCCCATTTTTTTCTATTCATGCTCCCTATATATTCAAACAATACAATATGTTGGCATATTTTTACATTTTCGTATTGTTTGTTCCAACTTTGTTGTGTGCTGCCGCTGGACTAAGCCAGGACAAGCTTTGAAAAGAGGATTTTAATCACAATTAAGCTGTTTTTTCATAGCTACAAAAGAATTTTGCCTTGAAATTCTTCTCTTTAACCTCCCCAGACCTGAGCTTTTCTCTGGTGTGCATTTTTTTGAATTTATCCTTGCCATTTGGTATAACTAAGACCTGATAAGTATATAAACTTAACTTGGTCTTTGTACAAGAAGTTGCATTTTCTAGTGTGATGAGTGAGCTATTAGTTTTTAATTATATGTGTTATTGTATATAACTACAATGTTTTTTTTCACTGAAATGGTTGCAATGTTGTGATAGCACCAAAATATGACATGGGCAGGGTCCCTATATGTGGTTAATAGGTCAAAGTTTTAAGAAAATTGAAGTATCATGAGTCTTGGAGGCAGAAATGCATTGTCTCCATATGTGGACGCAGAGTCTTAAGAGGTTAAACAAAAGTCTGTTTGCTTAGCTTTTGCTTAAAAGTTGTGAAAATAGTCTTAGTAAAACATGTCCAGAAGCAAAGTATAGCTATTGTGCCTCGTTTTGAGTAGGGCTGTATGATTTTCAGACATAATTGTTGTTGATAATTTCGATATTGAGGGGGATGATACCTTTTTTTTTTGTTCTTGTTTTGAATAAGAGACACACAAATGTTAAGGAAGAAAGTGGCAATTTAGATTAAAAGAAAGAAACTGTTTTTATGAAGAGGTACATTTCAAAAATTAAGTGAAATACCTTTGTCCACTTCCTATTTTTCACCCCTCTTCATCTATTTTGTTCTGCTTTTTGACCATTTTTATTGCCACAATACACTTATTTTTATTGCTACTTCTTGCTGTTTTTGCCCCTTTTCACCACTTAGATTGTTGCTCTTGCAAAGATTGTTTCAAACAATTTGACTCTTTAGTCGAGCAGAGTTGAGTATCACTGGTGTGGAGCATAAAACATCACTACAAAAAATAAGTTAGCCGGTATTCTGGTGAAATTCAAGGTGAAAGAAATATTGCACCATTTGCGATCAGAATATTGCAATCTAATTTGCAATTAATTGCCCAGGTTGTCATACTTAACTTTTTAAGTCTTGCGCCTAAGTTATCAAAATAACACACATAGAGATTAAAAGCACAATATTGAGCTGTATCATAGGTTTTATTACATTAACTACACATAAAATTATCTATACTTTCATTTCATGAATCTACAAACGGATACTGTGCCCTTGTATTTTAATAATGATTATAAAAACAGCTGTTTGATGAGTTAAAATAAAGACCTGCTTCTTTAATAGAGGAACAGAAAGACAGAAGAATACATACTCTGTCTATACATAAATAAATACTTTTGTATCATTACAGAAAAGAGACAGCAGCAGCTTGGAAACAATCTCAGTCTGTGTTTGCCTTTGAGAAATAAGAGTTAGATGCAGTTAGTTTAGTCAGTGCCATGTTAATAGCTATGTTTATACAGAGGATAATAGAGTGTCTGATTGGTTGCCTAATATATTTTCACGTCTGTGATGATACTGTGCACAAGAGGCTCAACAATACTTTATTATCCTTGTAATATTACCTTATGAAAACATTTAATGACTCATATACCCTCTTTGACTTATGTTAAATCAACAGACACTGTAAGCAAATGAGGCAGTCAAGGTAATTTCCTCGCAAACTAATAGAACTTCTGCTTCCCCTCTTCCTCCCTCTCCTTCTGTTGCTTTTCAGAAACATCCCTGGGGACGCACAAACACTCACACGCTACCACACAACAACAATCACACACAGGCACCATGCAGGAGTCGGAGCCGACAGTGTGCCAGCTGCAGCCCAACATCATTTCTGTGCGTCTTTTCAAGAGGAAGGTTGGTGGCCTGGGCTTTCTGGTGAAGCAGAGGGTGTCCAAGCCGCCTGTCATTGTGTCCGATCTCATTCGTGGAGGCGCGGCGGAGGAGTGCGGCCTCGTGCAGGTGGGCGACATTGTCTTGGCGGTCAACAACAAGCCCCTGGTGGACCTGTCGTACGAGCGGGCGCTGGAGACGCTGAAGAATGTGTCACCTGAAAGCCACGCCGTGCTGATCCTCCGCGGGCCCGAGGGCTTCACCACCCACCTGGAGACCACCCTGTCTGGAGACGGCCGCCAACGCACGGTGAGGGTCACGCGGCCTGCGTTCCCACCCTCAAAGTCCTACGAGCACTGCTCCCCCCTGAGCCCGTTCAGCCCCGGGCAGCAGCAGCAGGTCAACAAGGAGCCGCAGCTTCGAGCCATCGAGAACCTCTCCTCTCCATCCATCACCCAGTCCCTCCTGCAGAGGGGAGGCGTGCAGACTCAGGACCCCCTGCTGATGAGAGACGGGGGTCGCGGGGCCCTTCTGTGCAACGGGCTGGAGGAGAACAACGAGCTGCTGAAGGAGATCGAACCAGTGCTGCGCCTCATCAAAAACAGCAAAAAGGAGATCAATGGAGAAGGCCAGAGGAATGCTGGGAGGAGAGACGCACAGATTCAAGTAGCCTGGTAATTTGTGATGTGATACTGCCTTATTGATCCCTTAGTTAAAGAGTCTTTGTGCTCCTCCACATGCAGGAAGGAGTTAGAGAACAGGTAGAATCCAGATTCAGGTCAAGGACGCTTCAGCAAGTTGGTTATTAGCAGACATAAGAGGCTGCACCTGGTCCTCTTATTAAAATAAAGTCTCTCCACACACTTTGTCACCAAACTACCTGACCCAGCTGGGTTGTATTAGCAGCTGCAGACTGGCTCTCATTCATCTAATATGACTCAGAGTACAGCGCCAAGTAATTACTGTCTGCACGCTGGCCTCTAGCAAACCTCAATTAACATGATATTGGTCATAACATTCGTCATCACCTTTTCTGCTTCTATTCCTGCTTCAAATGGCTTCGTGTAAACTGATTTTAACAAGCAAAACTGCATGGATTTGGAAGTTTCTCATAATTAGAAGCAAACTTTATGTCCTCGATCAGGTGTGAGGTTACCGAGTTGATTCAGTCGCTTTCAAAATCTACATCAGAAAATAATTGCAACCCTCTCGGATTTTAGGACAGCAGTTCATGTATTAATACTTGAGGACATTCGCTTCATCGGTGTTGATGTCAGCTTCCATATTAATGTGACATTAATAATTAGACCCCAATTAACAGCCTGTCACACAAAGCTTATCACAAACGCTTCCAAGAAACAAAACTTCTACCAGAGCCTCCTCTTCAGCAGCAAGTCATGAGTTTTTTTTATGTATTTAACACATTCTTTTTAACATTGTGGTTTCTTTAAATTGTTTCCCATGAGTCTGTCTGTCTCCCTCTAAATGCTCTGCACAGTGTACTGTTGATATTGGCGTCCCAGTTATCCCCTGTTCTCCTCCCACGTCCAATTGAAATCTAATTGAGGCCACAGTCTCCTTGAATCAATATCCCATTCTTGACCAATCCGTGCACATCTCCCCCACTCCCCAGATATAAATACACCCAAAGTGATTCACGTATTCTAAGGAGACACGCAGCTAGAAATGATCTCCAAATGTGAACAGTGGAGTCATGCTGCGCTGGCTTTTTTTTTTTTTTTTTTTTTTTTAAATGGGGCAACCTTTGTACCCAGAAATTGAATTTAAAACCTTTAGACAACATTATTAAAGCACACTGACATTTGCTCAGCACCAGGAAGGAAGACACTAACCCAAAATTATCTCCTGTTTCAACTTAAGAAAAAGGCTATCTGAAGATTTAAAGTACAATTTTTTTGAGGGACTAATTTCCAAGAGCAGAAATCAGGTACAACAAGCAGCTTTTTGCAAAAGAGGATGATAAAACTATATGTCAAAGTGGCATGCACAACTCTTCCTGTCGTTTCGGCACGTCTCAATCCACCTCCAGTTCAGAGGGATAAATATGCTCTCGCAAACTGCAACAACTGAAGAGATACAGTGTGAACGGGAGTGTTAAAGAGGGGAAGGGATGCCTGCGAGGATTTTTACAATTTGCATGGAGCGTGCACATGAGGGGGAACAGGAGGAGGAGGGGGGGGTGAGTGTGAAAGACAGAAATGGTTGGTATACTGTATGTGTGGGCGTTTTCAATAGGAAGGGAACACAAACTTGAAATCACTTTGCTGAATTTATTCATTTCTCCTGTGGTTTTACAGCAGGAGCAGCACAGAGACGTCTCATCCCCTCTAAACCTCCAAGGATTATAGTTACAGCTTGGAGTGAGATCTCTCATTTCACATCCTATTCCTATTTACCTTTGGGGCATGGATTCAGCTCTTTGAAAAAAAAAATTAAGAGACCAAAGTTGAATCAACGAACTAAACCTAGCACAAAATGTAAGGATATTTGTGTTGGGTCGATAATTTCTTTGTTGTAACAATAACTCTAATACCAACATTTATGAAGAACATGCATTTGTTGCATGAGCAGCAGAGCTTAGTCTGTAGATTGAACCTATAAAAATTTGCCAAATTGACTCTGCCAATGCCAAACAACTTAAAATCTGGAGTAAAGAGACACATCTGCAATGAAACCATTTATTTTTTTAACCATTCAAGTATGTGATTATCAGCTCCAAGAGGTACCAGAACCCAAAGTGAAGAATCAACAGAAACAGCAGAATGAGCTGTTTGGCATTGGCAGGGAAGATTTGGCAAAATTTTCATGGGTACAACTCACATACACCCACAAATGCACGTGCCTTACACAATTTAACCCTCCTACTATGTTCATTTTTGTAGTAACATCTATTATGTTCCCGGGTCAATTTGATCAATTTGACCTGGTGTATGTTTACTTCTTCAAAGGATCCAAAAAACAAACAAACAAACAAACAAATAAACAAATCTAACAAGCATTGTTCACTAGATAAGCCAAGAAGAGAAAATTTCATGGAAAAAAACTTTACTTTTTTTCATAGATATTCTAAATTCAATCCAGGACAATTGAATCCAGAACATAACAGGAGGGTTAAAACAGAAATAAACAGACTAAGAAGGAGTGTGAAGGGAAATTTATTAGAATTTGGCTGGAGGACTCACGCAAACAGTTTTTTAGCACTGTTGTTTGAAATGTGACAACAAGCAAACTTTGTAAGTTTGTGCTGTTATTTAGTAGCCGGCTACATTTGGCGTCACTCAAAGCTTAGTGCTCTGAGATATAGCCGTAACATCTAATGTTAGGGAATCGCAATTATGTCCTACCAGTGCTCATCTACTACTTAGAGCAAACGCAACCTGATACTTTATTTTATTGATAGTCTCATGTTTGAACTGATCACTGCAGTAAAGTGCATAATTACAAACAGCTTAGCTTGTGTTTTAGCCTGTAACTCATGCTCTAACACTCTCCTGTTTAGCTTTTTTCTGCTCTTCTGTCCTTTTTCAGTCACGGAATAAATCCAAGAAATCATCTGCATCAGAGAAAAACACAGATCTCTCCTCTCACTGCTAAACTTCATCAGACTGGAAACTGTTGTATTTAGAAATAATCTATAGTGGAGCTGACACTCTGGTTTTAAGTTGTAGATAATGATCAGGTGTATTTCTAAAGATATGACTTTTTCAAGATCGCTTAGAAATGCCTCACAGTACCTTAAACAATTGTATAAAATTTATTTCCAAGAAGCATTGTTACATCAAAGAAATAATCAACCAGACACAGATTTCTTTACTTCTTATGCTACATGCAGATTTGTCTCAGAATGATCAGGTTAGTTGAAATAAGTCTCTAATTACGTTGTTAGCTTTTCAAAGGCAAAAGTAAGACCTTACCAGTGAGTTCATAAGAAGAAAAACCTCCTACAGTTTTAATCTCCTGAATTACAAGGCAACGTGTTGACAGGAACATTGATGGAGTGACGCTTTTTCATTATTTGCAGGAGAACAAAACAATTAAAGAGGTGAAAGTGATTGAAAGTGTAGAAACAAGGTCACTGCACTTTTCTGATTAACTTTTTTTCCCCCTCCTCCTCTGACTTCAAAGTGATGTTTTCTTCAGAGGTTTGTAGCTTTTTTCGCCCACTTCCTCTCAGCTGGAGCAGAGCTGTGGTGGGGAAATTACTGGAAGCTGTCCCACTGCAGCTCTGCAACAGGTGCAAACAACACAAGACACCGGAGAACCTGAAGCTCCGTCTGCACACCCACTGTGTTGTATGAAAGGAAAACCCTTCAGTGGGTGTTCAGAACCTGTTGAAAATGTGCAAGGATTCCTGTTTGACAGCATTTTGGAGGCTGCACAAGACTGTGGTTTAATGTGTAATGATATAAGACAGGCAGATTCATCACTGTCTGTGTGTGTTTGCGTGTGTGTGAATGATTCGTCTTGGGGTTTTCACATGGTCGTGCACACCTGACAGAGGCTTCTGTGTGATTTCTAGGGACCTTGGCGTGGGAAATGGCACGACTCCGCAGCTGGCGTCAGATAACAACAGAATGCTGGAAAACATGCCGGTGGTGCTGAACAACGCTGACAGTGACAAGGTAAAGAAAATTAATCCTGAAGTGAATAAGACATTGGCTTCATTTCTACACTCTTAGAGTAATAACTTGTCAATCCCTCCTTTTCTTTTCTGTGTTCACGTGTTTGTAAGTGTTTGCGAGCAGGCTGTGTAATGCATGTGTGACCACGACTGCCTCCACTCGCACAATAATCCACACTATTTGCACTTTCCATGCTTTCACAAACTGAGCACGCACATCTGTGTTGCTTCTTTGCACAAAGTCGTAAAGCCTTTGCTTAAGATCCCATCACCTAGGCATTAGATCCTTCCGGGGGGAAAGCTGGAGCCGCATTAAATCCAGCTTATGCCTTCCTCACAGAAAGGGTCTGGTCACAGGTCTGAGTGTCTGTGACAGGGATAGTGTCGTAATCTGCCCGTGGTCTGCGTTATCCACCCACTTGTGACGTCGCTCGAGCCCCCATCAATGAGACCGGATGGGGCAAAATGATTCCAGGAGGTTTAATGAATGCGTGCAGCTGCTGATCCGCCGCTCTCCATCAAATGTGGCCCCTGTTGAAATGATCCAGCCCCTTTAGACCTGAAGAGAAGAGATTGTTAATGTGCATGTTTGGTAGAATATTTATGCTAGAGTGTTGGAGGGAGGGTGCATCATGCATGAAGTGGTGGTTCCAGGATATATGTGGATAAAGTGGAAAGAAACCAAATGTTTTCTCAGCCTGAAGTGCATGTATCTATGATCGGATTCATGCAACAAGCATTTTCACTTCAGGCTTTTTGCGAGACTGATGCAAACTTGTTCATTGTTTAAAGGTTTAATTCAATCAACTCAACTCGATGGTTTCAGATAGTCTCAGAGTCTGTCTTTGATTAAATACAAAGATTTCAAGTGACATTATCTTGGCCTGCGACTTAGTTTTCTCACTTAAGCAAAGCGTTGTCTGTGCGCCTCAAGCTTGAGCTTCTGCTCCTGCATAATTTAATGTTTAATAAGCTGCCTGAGAAGGAAAGGTGCCAGAATGTTCTGTTAAATGTTACCAGCAAGTCAGCTGTGGATGATCAATAGAAGAGGAGAATATGTCTCCTTTTTAAAAACAATGGCTTCATCATTTCTGAATGTGGCAAACTGTCTATACAAGTGTGTTGAAAATATGACTATACCTTGTGCATACTTAGTGAATACGTTTTTTTTCTTTCATTCTTTGAGCTGTCAGTCTCTCGTCTCATCAACCCCCTGTCTTGAACTCATCTTCATTTCCCATCTGAAGTTTTAATTGATGGGTAAATGAGGGGCTTTAGCTGCATAACTGCATTTACTGGGAAAACTTTGGCCATTATGCCTCTTTATGTAATTATCCTCATCCAATTAGCTTCATGCAATTAGCTTCATTTGTGGCTCCACGGATGCTCTCCATTGTTACATCCACACCTCATTCTCGACTATGAAGCCTTTTGATTGACGTATGATGAGATTAACACGTGTTGTAGATTTACGTCTGTTCCTGCAGCTGCTCTCAGTAATGGGAATTTCCTGTGGGATCGTGTGCAATGTAATGCCATTAGTTTAAGAGTAGATGTCAACCACTTATGTTGTATTTACTTCATATAAGATGAGTTTTGTTCCATAAGGTAGCTTAAATGAAATGGTCTCTGGGCCGACTTCATCTTGAAAACCCTCTCCCTGACATTTTCAGTCAACAGTCTGATTAGCTCTAAGCTACAATGTGTTGCACAAAATTAGACAGTGTTGGTGATTGTAAAAACTGTCATCTTGGTATTTGAAAAATTGATTCCCAGCTAAGACTCATAGATGGTAGTATTTCAATCCATAATGTTGTGTTTTGCATCTGTTAGAGAGAGTTTTTGCTGCTGCCTGTCTTGGCCAAGTGTCCCTTAAAAAATAGGGTTTTGATCTCCAAACTGATTAAAGGGACTTTGTGGCCTTTCTAAGTGATCTGGAAAAAGTCTTATACTCATATATGCCTGATCACAATCCCCAATTTCAAATGAGATCATCAGTGCTGAAATAGATTATTTCTAAATACTAAGTCCTTCTGATCGGGACTGGACAGGATTGACTAGCACCAAGCAGGCTAACTAAGTTTAGCAGGGATAAAAGAGTGCTGCGTTTTTTCTCTGCTGAAAACGATTTCTGTGATTTATTTGGTGACAATAGTGGACATTGGAGCTGTACTGACAGTCAGAAAAAGGACAGAAGAGCAGAAGAAAGCTAAACAGGAGAGTGATAGAGCACGGACTAAAGGGTAAAATACTGGTTGAGCTGTTTGCGGTCATATTTATTTCAACTCATGTGCAGCAGTTATAATGCAGTGATCTGTTCAAACCTATGAATCCATCAATAGAATGAAGAGTGACGTTACATTTTCTCCGCTTGGTAGATGAGCACTGGTAGGACATTACCAGGATGCATAAGGTTACATATTTCTGACCTGTCTCAGAGCACCGGGCTGTGAACAGCGCTAAATGTTGTGAGTTAATGAACTACAGTACAACCTTCCAAAATTTGCTTGTTGTTAAGTTTCAAACAACTATGCTACGGTACTGTTGATAAATACATTGCCTCATTGCATCATATCCAGTAAAAAGTTGTTTTAAATAAAGAAAAGTTATGTTAAAAAGAATTCTTATTTATTTTACAAAACAAACACACAAGTCATGTCATCATAAAAGTTTGTGCAAGTCCTCTGGCTTGAAGAGTTGGTGCATTCCACTTCATAGTCCTCTCAGTTTCTTCAACAAAAAACGATTAATTTTACATTCAGGTAATTTAAATGACAGTGGTGCCCAAAATTATTAGAAAACTTGGCACATTTAAGAGGTTTCAGGTGTTATTGTTGAATCTGCGGTTAAAATATCCATGAAACAAATGAAATATTAACTAAGTCTTCATGATGCCCTATATTGATTGACATTGCACATATATTTTTGATCATGTAGAAGACAACTTAAAAGAAGAAACAAGTGAAAACAAAACAAAACAGTAGCATTTAACTGTAATTTCTTAAGCTCCTCAGCTCACGTGTGTGAAAAGAGTTGGAAGAAGTAACAAAGTGAACATACAATGTTCCCTCACACAGAAAAAATTACAATTATACATTTACCTTCATTAAAAATTTGTTTCATCATTCCTAAAATGTTCATCCAACTAACACTTTGTGGAATCTATTCATCAATACACCTCTGTAAAATCATTTCTTTATGCCATAGAATAAAGCTGTCATAAGGATATTGAGATGATTTCCTTATAAATAGGAATATTGAAAATGAAGGACTGGACCCTTTGAGTCCAGACCTCAACCCCATCCGACAGATTTGAATACAGTTGTAAAATCAAGTGGACAGATCTATCGAACATTTGAAGGAAAGTCTTGGGATAACATAAGTGTTGAAGGTGTCAGGAAATGTATTGCCAGAGACATTTGCTGCTGTAACTGTTGTAAAAGGTTTACAAACCATAGATTAGATTTCAAAGCAGATAAAAACAGAAAAACTCACTTCATCTCATATTGAATTTGACTTCATGATCATGATTTGAGCACGAAAAGTCTGATACTCTGTCAGGTGTTGCTATACGCTACTAAATATTACACATCTTAGCTTTAACCGTGTCCTATTTCATTTGGGCACAGAGATCATAAAAATGAATAAAAATAGCATCATTCTGCCACGCAAGCAAAAATGAGCATTAAGCCTTTCCACAGCTGTCACTAATGACGCAAAGTGATGATTATTAGTAAAAATGTCCAAAACCATAACTTCTCTGATGCAGGATGGAGTAAGTGATGGATTGGTTTTGACCCAGGCTTTGAAATACTTAGTGTGCCTGGGTAAGTTATTACTGCACAATTTCTGTTCATTTGGAGGGTTTAGTAAAAGAGCTATTGCACTATTTGAGGCCAGTCATATTTGACTCAAATTGAATTCAATTTATCTCCCTTAATATGTTCATTTTTCTTGTCTGGACATTAAGTCAATGGTCTGAACATATGTGACCCCTCTCTAGCAATTGTTAAGTCTCCACAGTGACTCTGACATTTAAGAATCAGCATCAGCACATGTTTAAATGACTAAAGTAAACTGACCTTTAATAGTTGTTCTTTTAAACCTGCACGGATAGAAAAGTCCTTATGTAAATGCCAAAGCTGAAACTTCCGGTCAGTGAGCGACTTAATACTCGTGTTCAAACACACAACTACTGTGCGTTTTATGTCAACAAGCCTTAATTCTTCTCATCTGATTTTCTTCGCCTCTTCGACTGAGAGTGTCTTTACGGTACAATGATCTTTCCTCCTGTCCGCAACCGCAGTGATTGCAATGTGTCACATCTAAGCCGCCGCACAGTGAGGGTTTACCGCTGTTGGAGCATGAACGCACAGGAACTAAGCTCTTTACTCGCTGTGTGTGCGAAATCAAATTCAATCCTATCCTCCTCGTTCCTCGCTGTTGTTAGAGAGGACACAAAAATGACAATGAGGCTCAAACGGCGTGACACTGTTGGTATTCATCTCCCCGGCGAGCGTTATGATTGTGTCACTGTTGTTCAGAAGCTCCTCCTCTGTTCACTCACAATGCGGAGCGAGATGATGATAGAGCCTCCGAGGTGTGGGATTGATTACCCAGATCTTTGGCAATCACTCACCGCTGCTTACGGTTGGCTGTGAGGTTAAATTGCAGGCATTCATCAGTCAATAGCTACAGTATTGGAAAATCCAGCGAACCAGGAGTTAGCGCAGCTGCAACCTGCTGTTAAATGTTGATTGCCTTTATCTTGCGGTGTGAAATAAAACAGCATGAGTGGATGGAGGATGCGCTCACTGATCTGTGTGAAAGACTTCAGCCCAATGACGGGAGCGAAGAGTTCTCAGAAAAAGCTCTTTGTTATAAAAACTTGTCGAGAAACGCTCCGTGATTGTCGTGTTATCCACATCTCGAACTCACCAATCGATGTCAAGTTGTGTCTTTTGAATCTATTCCCCCAAAATCATCCCTTTTCAGCTCTTCTCTGTGTGACTTTTAGATTTAAACACCTTGGTGTCACAGAAGTCAGAAGCTATAAACTTTGGGACTGATCTACTAAAGGCTTGCACACACAAACTTGATGAGGCTTATTTACTAACCGGGTGCACCGTGGATTGCATCTCTCATATGAGCAAAATAGCACACACTATCCATTTTATGTGTCTGCCTTCATAATTATGCAGAATATATGATCATTATATAAAGTCGTGCTCAAATGTTTACGCCCTCCGGCAGAATTTCTGTTATTTTGGCCTTTTCTCAGAAAATATGAATGATAACACAAAATCCTTTCTGTCAGTCATGGGTATAGGTTGGGTGAAGACGTTCATTGGAAAAAAAATAAATTATTTTACTCTTTTTAAATCATAACGACAACAGAAACTTCAAAAATGACCCTGTTAAGAAGTTTACACAACTCTGGTGGTTTTGTCCTGATAAATGCACAAAAGTTAACGCAAATGTGTTTGAATGTCTACTAAAGGTAACCATCCTCACCTGTGATCTATTTGTTTGTAATCACTGTGTGTGTATAAAAAAATGCACCCAACCTCTAACCATGAGTGACAGAAAGGTTTTTGTGTTACTGTTGATATTTTCTGAGAAAAGGCCAAAAAAACAGAAAATTCTGCGAAACTTTTAGGCACAACTGTATTTATATGACAATTGAAATGTATCTCAATTGAGTCCTGAACTGTCATTTTTATCTCAGGCAAACAGAAGACAGGCTGATTTCTGGTTTTTTTTTTTTTTTTTTTTTAATATATATATGGTATTGACTGTGCTTCCTTTTTTTTTTCCCTCCACAAAGATTTCCAACTTCATAGCTTCAAATGTCATTTTCACCTACCACCACTCTGCTCTCCCAAACTCTCCATGGAAAGAGATGGTTGCACACACTAAATTCTATTTCAAACAGGGCGGTTTGCATCGCATTTGTACCTGTTATTAACCGCACACGTTATCATAAATCATCTGCAACACACCCCCTGTCAGCATTTGCTATTTTTTTAGTTTCACTCACAATTTAGTGCCGGTTATTCGGGATCTTAGCAGATCGGGGATATACAGTAATGTCTGATGTATTTGTGCTCTTTTTTCAGCCTCCAGCCCAGGGCAGGACATCCCCCACTAAGACCCTGCAGAACGGCAGCCCGTCTAAATGCCCCCGCTTCATAAAAATCAAAAACTGGGAGACGGGCACGATCTACAGCGACACACTCCACCACAGCTCCAGCAAGGTAAGGCGTATGGAAATGAGATCAGTTAATGGTCGGATGAAGCTGTCGTCTCTGGAATTTACATTTGTGGCTCAGGCAACAGGGCTGGCAAGAAAAAGACGGATTTTGACGTCAATGTTCAAAGTTATCCCTTATTAGGCTGAGAGAAGTGAAACTGCCTGGAAGGCAAGGAGGTGCAGCTCTCTCTTCACATCCTGGCACACCTCATTGAGCCGTAAAAATTCTGGCATCATGCAAACAGTTTTTTGGCACACCTGTATGATGCAATTTTGATGCAATAAAACAAAACACACCTCAAATACGAACTGTCTAAGGATTGTTGATAATACCACGAGTTATTGTTTATACTGCACTTAACTGTGAAAAGTTAAACAAAAACACACACAAAAAATCCTTTAAGTTAATCAACTTTGAATTGCTTTGTGGTGACTTATCACTATCAACTGTCTGAAACATGGACATAGTCTTTATGGCATCTCTTTATCAATCCAGAAATCCTTAACCATGCCAATTTATAAAAGTCTCAGCTTTGATAAAGTTAAATTTCAAGCATCCAAAAAACAGACACCACATTTAGTGTGCATGAAAAGTAAATGAGTTGCTTGCTGTAAACATTTTTCTTTACTAGGCTATGGGCGTGGTCTAAACCTTCATGATGACCCAGCTCACATTTGTCAGTACAACGTTCAATCTCAGTGCTTAAACCGTTATAGATTCCTCCACTAAAACATCTGTACACTCATTGATTTCTTCAATCCCCTCACTAGTTTCACACAAAGCTTGGAGTCATTTATTGCGCTTTAAAGCACACAAGCACGATTGGCCGGTGTAACCGCAAGTAAACCGTGTCTCGGCACGCATACACGATGCATCATCATATCTCGAAATACTTTTTGTGTTGGCAGAATTACAAAATTACACAAATCTTTAAATCACCTTAATTCAAGATATCTACAATTCCTTTTTCAAAAATTCAACTTTGACTAGGCGAAATGACGTGTAGATATCTGTAAATAGAATTTTGACTTGTCAAAATGTATTTAGACATATTTTGAATTTGAGTTACAGATATCTACAATTCATTTACAGATATCTGCAATTCACATCTTGGATATTCAAAATGACGTAGTGGATATCTTGAGTTAGAAACCCTTTACACATGAATGATAAAAAGTGACATAGTTCGAATATCCAAAATGACACTGTAGCTATCTAAAATGACAGTTGTGGACAGGCAGAATGTATTTCCCCATATCTGAAGTGTTCTTTTTGACTAGGCGAAAATGAATTACAGATATCTTGGATTAAATTACGACTAGCCAAAATGCAATTAGAACTAGTTAGAAATACATTGTTGGTATCTACAATGTTAATTTCAAATAATCAAACTCAGTTTTTAAATGTTAAAGAGGGCTGTGTCGGTCCAATAAAACTTGACAGAAACCAAAAAGTGAGTAAAGTTGGAACAATGTTCTCTCATTTCCTGACACTGATGAAACCGCGTCTCGTAAACAGACGCTTAATAGTGACGTCAGCAGCCATGTGTATGCTGGCAACAGTCTAGTTCATGTTGTGGTAGTGTGACTGCCAACCGTACTGTCCTTGGAGAGAGCAGTGCTGCAGAGGGGGAATTGTGTTTAAGTACAGCACAGTTTGAATGGCCAGTGTGACCGCGCCCTAAAGTGCTGTTTTTAGGGTCAGTGTTGTGTAATTCGGTTGTTAACCTCCTTCTGTAGCTTTGCAGACGATTGTTCTTCCATTGCCTCAAGTGGACACTCAAGAAACTGCATATTTTGCTCTTGTTTAGTGCCTGATTATCACAAAAGACAAAGTAAAGCTGCTGTAAGTGTAAATTAAGATGCTAAAATATCAACGTTTTGTCTGTCTCATTTGGAAAATTAACCAGCCTTTTTAGCTGCATTTCATTAGCTGGTGTTTGCTATTATTTTGATGCATCATTAAGTGAACACTTTACTCCATGAATGTTCACTAGGCAGTTTTGATCTTTGATTACCAGAAGTTATCCGGAAAAAAAAACATTTTGCTGTTGCATTTTCTATAAACAGCACAGACATTTGAATAAGTTATGATCTTCATGGAAATGCACTACAAGATAATTGGGAGCTCTTTGCATTTCTCAGCCTCCCTGATATTACTACATGACTTCACATGCTGAAAAGAAAAAAACACACAACCTCTGTGAGTCAGCCTGTGTGTTCTCTTACAGGCATGTGAAGCTTTCAGGTCAACTCACCAGGGTGACACATGTGATATCTGTGGCTTTAATGGTATATTTAAGGCCCTAATGAACATCAAATACATACATTGGATGACTGGAAAACATTTAGCCTGCAGGCTTAACAACACATCATTTGCAAGTCAAGTAGACTGAAGAATAACGGCACAGCATGGCGTGTTTTTCTCTCTGCTTCACACTAACTGTTCATACAGTAAAGAGCTCTTGCCTGAAATGTTTGTGATTCAGCTTGTTACTGTTAAAGCCAGAGAGGAAGAGAGTTACAGAGACCTGTGTAAAGCTTATGAAACAAGGAAACCATCAGAAATAAATAGATTAATGTATGGGGACAGCTGACACTGTAATACAGTGACTCAGGTGCTCATGTGATGACTCAGCATTTTCACTAAGCTGGGACATTAAATATGACGTTTGATGGATAATTTTGCAGCATGAGTGATGAGGAAATGCTTTGTCTCAAGGCAACAAAACTGACATTTGATTTTGTGAAAATGACCAAGAATCGGCGGCTCTTACTGACATATTTATCAACCATGAAAATAACACATTAGTGTCCAATTTGCGGTCAAACATACTTGTGCCATCAAAACAGACAAATGAAATCAAACCTCACCTGTCCTTCAGGTGTCTCTAGATATCAGATAATAAGTGGTCAGTTTTCTGCAGCGTTACATGCTGCTTCAACATAGGCCCCAATTCTGCTTCTGACCAAGAAAAATGTTCTCCATTAAGGGCTGAAAAATGGAAACAATATGTCAGGATGTTTTATGGCCAGGATCAGGAACTGGAATTTCATAGAATGTGATTTCATGGGCTTTAAACACCAAACAACAGCAACCAATTTTTGGTCTTTTCTGCACCATTTCTTAACTTGAATCTTATCTTGAGTTCTCTAGTGTGTTTTCAAACTCTCACGTGTTCACTTCATGATAAAAACAGTCATTTAAAGAAGTCAGCTGTTAAAGGTAGGGTCTGCAGGAACCAATCGCAGCATGCCCAGTGTGCAAGTGACTCCTGGTGTTGTTAACAAGTGGGAGAAGCGATTCTAAGCGGCTTTGATAGCGGCTGTATAATGGCGAAAGAATGATACAGTTTTGCAGGATACATCATTAACCAGCAGGTGTATGGCTCTTGAGTCTCTCCCACGTAGAAGCACAATGCTGCAGGTGCTCACAGAGCTGGTGAGTGTGTTGGCTGCGGTCAGAGGTAGTTGGCATATACTGGCGCTGACACTGAGCTAAGGAGGAGGAGCTCAGTTTGGATGTTGTGTTTACAAACAGTAATGAAAATTTCTGCAGACCCTACCTTTAAGGCCCATTTACACTATATATAATGTACAAGCCATTTTCAAACAATGTTGCTGTCTCTGCTCACATACTTCCATGCATCCTTAGTGTTGGCGTTGCAATTAATCAATACAACCACGGAACGAACATGGCAACTGTGGTGAGGTATTGCTAATGTACTTCTTCCATAGATGACAAAAACAGAGGCAGCGTTCTAAGAAGCAGTGGTTGGTGAAGTTGTTATATGGCCTCTCCATTGCTTTTAATTCTTTGTGTGTCACTAGAGCTGCATATCAGGCCGTACCAGCAACACTGCCCCACAAGGTTTCCAGTGGTACTACTCCATTTAACCTGTATCTGTTAGCTTAACGGAAACATATGGATGAAATGGATGCAGAGTTTGGACAGAAGGCTCCAGACGTTGAGTATAGATGGGCCTTTTGGAGTTTCTGCAGAATGTATAGAGCTTTAGCTTTACAGTCATGGATGAAGGTATTGGCATCCCCTGGAATTTTCCCAGAAAAAACATCATTTCTCCCAGAAATTGTTGCAATTACAAATGTTTATTTCCTTGATGTGCATTGGAAAAACACAAAAACACTAAAATGTTTCAATTTCTTTCTGTTCTCCATGCTTGGTGTGACACACGAAGGCTCTAAAGGCAAAGGTTGAGTCAACTTTTATACATTTTAACTGGCGTCAGGTGTGATTTCTATATTACTGGCACCTGTTACTTGTCACAGCTGAGTTTAAACAAGCATCACCTGCTTGAAATTGAATGGTTTACCCACAATTCTGAAATGGTGCCAATAATTTTGTCCTGCCCAGTTTTTGTGTTTTGTGTGACATTGTGTTATTTTTACCTTTTTTCTTCCGTTTTTTTTTTTGTGTTTTTGCAATGTACATCAAGAAAATAAACACATTCATACCAAAAACATTTGTAGTTGCAACAATTTCTGGGAGAAATGGTGTTTCTGGAAAATTTCTAGGGGTGCCATTTCTTTCGTTCATGACTGTATACAAGCAAGATCTCCACAGTCCAAATGTAGTTTAGTGAGATGTTACAAAATAGACAGAAAATGTGAACGTTCAAGTGATCTAGAACATGATTCATTTCATGTGTGGAACCTTTGAACATCTCACTTTAAGTGGATCTGAAATGCTAAGGTCATTCCAAAAATACTTCAGAGCAAAATCACAAAAGTCATTATCTAAATGCAAGACTTTAGGGGGAAAATGCATTCCTGTGGTTTTTTTTCCATCCCCTTCATCTATCATCCTCCTGGTCCATCCATTCCCTCCATTTTGTCATGCAGCCATGGTTTCCTCTACTTGTTAGTAAGCCGGTCCTGCAGGCACAAGGTGAACCCCACCGTTTACTAATTCACCCCCCCAAAAAACACAGCAGCCATTCGTAAACAGCAAACAGCCACCTAATTACTTTGGTGACTTTTGGAACGTGCTGTGCATCCCGATGAATGGCCTGTAGTAGCTTCTTCAGAGTTTTTATTTATCACAGACGCTGCTGTATTGGAGGATGATCCGTCTTTTTCCAAAAGGACAGCTGGCTGGCATGAATGCCCAGAGCGGTATGATGAGCGGACGTGCTGAAGCACAAGTGATTCCTTTGTTTTATTTTTAACACTCTCTTCTCTACTCATCCATTTCCTCATTTACGTTGTCCAATCTTTAGTGTTCATGATTTTCTGTAGCAGTGTTGTCTTCTTACTGTCAGTTATCGTCCTTAAGCTCTGGGTTACGTCTGTATTCATCCCCTTATTTTTATCTCTTCTCGATATGCTCATTCAATTTCCTTTCCCATCTCCCATTGTTTTGACTGGCTGAAATTGCGTGTTTGTTGACTTGTCCAACAGTTTTTGTCGAGGGAGCGTTGAACGGACACGGAGGGGTTTATTTTGGACAGACTGCCAGCCCACGTCTAAGTATTTGGACAGTACAAGTGTGTGGTTCAGAGTCACAAGCCAATTTTAGCAGCGCTGGGGTCATTGTCAGATTCTCGCCTGCACGCCTGCGCTATCGTCTCTGTCGGCTGCTCCGGCTCACTCATTGGCTCCTTCATTGAGCTGATGAGGACATTTAGGCGAACCAAAGCGACAGCTGACTTCATCTCTAATCACATTAAACTGACCACACTAAGTTGCTCTCAGCTATGAGATGTTCTCTCTGTGCATCTGTCTGTTTTCTGAGTTTCTGTCTTTGCTCCTTGCTCTTTCTGTCTTCCTGTCTCCGCTCGATGGAAGGATACCAATCCATGACTCACGGACTTACTCATTCACTCACATTCTTGCCAGCCATTTGTGAGCGATATGATGAAAGAAATTTTAAAACAGTTATTATCTTTCACACGCATTCAGGATCCGGTACTTAACATCAGTGACGCTCTTCCATATGACAGACATATACATTTTATTTTGCACAAATGGTTTATATTTGGAATGAGCATTCATTTAAAAACCTTTCAGTGCTGATGGATGAAAGCAACCAGACCTGAAGGACTTATACAATTGTGAGCATCAGGTTATTGAATTACCAGCATATTGCACCATATGCCATAATCCTCACTCTTTACTTGCATTTTGGGAGAGAAACCAACACAGCAGAGTTTTTTTCTTTTCAATAAACCTCCCACAGCTGTTATATTATTTTTCTTTTTAGATGCCAATCTGCTCTGAGAATGTCTGCATCGGCTCCGTCATGATGCCCAACCAACACGTCCGCAAGCCAGACGAGGTCAGAACCAAAGACGAGCTCCTTCCGCTGGCCACTGACTTCATAGACCAATACTACACCTCTATCAGACGGTAAGCACAGTACACTACATGCTGTGAGGGATAAAGCAATGTGCTGTGAAGGGATTCAAATCTGCAAACACATGCTCACTCTAAGTTATACCACATATCACTTAAGTTGTAGATTTCTCCAAAAAATATAACAATAATAGGACTTAACTTCATCAGAATCTCAGATCTGCAGCCTTTTGCATGTTAACTGCAGGTACAACACATACAAGCTCACATCTTTCAATCAAGCCTGCATAGATGGACCACAATATTAAAATCTTTCTTCTAGTCTCCTGTGATTTCAAGGTGTGTGTGCTGAAGGGGAAACATTTGGATGTTTAGATTGTAATCGTGTGAGCAGATAGAGTCTGGTGTTAAGAGCAGCTGATTTTCTGTAGGCCAAGCTTGACTTTGGTGCCTGCATAAACGTACACTTTCCCCGATGTTAGTAAGTCAGTTTAAACATACTGTGTATTTTTACTTTATTGACACCACAAAGCAAAATCCACTTCCCTGCATGGATTCATTTCCAAACAACATTGACCCTCTGATGCGTGTATTATGAAAGTCAGTGTCAGGATTTTTCCCTTGAGTGTTTTTAATTGTCTTAAAGCATGAAAAAAAGTTTTCCATTTCCCCCCCAAATATTTGTAACTTAGCTTTAAACATAAACCAGTGTGAACTTAATTTAAATATGACTTATTTTTTTGTTTGACTTTTTTTTTTGGTAATGTCATGAATAATCTTTTTTTAATGAAACTCTCTTTCATCCATTTTAACATTGAATAATTTATAGTTTATGAGCTTTTCCACCCTCAAATGTTTTCTGTAACCATTTTTAGAAAAAAAAAAAAAAATGTTTGGAACAAAATTGAAAACATTTTTTCAGGCCCTAAGCAGAATATCCTGACACAGGCTAATATGAATTTCCACCACATGAACCATTGAATTTAAGAGTAAATAACTTTTAAATAGGTGTCCACTGTAGTGACCAATATGTACCACAGAGGAAAAGGGCGACATAACTCACCAAAAATAAGCAACAATAAATCAAAACCTCACACAACTGGAGGGACAACAGCACAGTATAAGCACCTTTTATAAACAAACACCTGTTTTCATAGTTGAGATCTGATTTCTGATCAGTATTTACCCTTCAGAAACTTCAGCCACAGACACAAATAAAGAGAAAGCAAAAAGCAAAACGAGAGCGGCACAGTTTTTGGAGTGTTCTCACACAACACAGGGTTGCTAAGCAACGTGGATGTTCTCCTCTGAAGAGAGTTACAACCAGCAGAGAGTTTTATTGTTGTTCTCACCTATCTGATTGGCATTTTGTGGGCTTTATGGTCCTTCACAATCTGCTCTCAATTCAACCTCACTGCTCACTCGCTTACTCGCTCTTTGGCATGAAATAACCAACCACACAGCCTCTCATTTTTAACAAACTGTACTCAACAATTTGGCATTTAGCATCCTTGCAGGATCCAGTGTACTTGTTTATCTAAATGTGATTTGTTACTTTTACCTCTGTGTTATATAAGCGTGATAACCAGCTGGATTAAGTTTTTTTTTTTTAAGTAATGGTGCTTTGAAGTGGTGTTAATTCTTCCAGCAGCTTCATCTATGAGTCTCAGAGGTAGATTAAAGACTTTGTCCTGAATGTAAGCACTGAGCATTTTCCTCACAGTGAACCTGCTCTTATGTACAGGTATGGCTCCAAGGCTCATGTGGACAGACTGGAGGAGGTGACCAAGGAGATCGAAGCTTCAGGAACTTACCAACTTAAAGACACCGAGCTGATCTATGGCGCCAAACATGCGTGGAGGAATGCTGCCAGATGTGTAGGGAGGATCCAGTGGTCCAAACTACAGGTAGAGAAAGAAGGGTGTTACGCTTCTTGGTTGACAAGTTGAAAGCTACAAAAAAGTAGACTTGATTTTGCAAGCAGATGGTCACTAGAAAGAATCTTGGTGTAAGGGGCCTCAATAGATCAATCACTTGTTTGACTTCATTAAAACATGAAGTGAACATACTACCGTGTTGTTCTGAACATAAGATGACGTCTTTTCCAGAGAAATCTCATTTGAAAGAAAGTAGGGTCATGGGGGAGAGGGCAGAAAGAGCTTGAAAATGTTTTTATTTCTTCTTTGTTTCTCGTGCTGGTTTCCCATTATTTTCTCTCGTTTCACTCTTCGGAGTGTGTGTTGCTTATCTTGACCATTAATTGGTCAAAAAGTGTCGCGGAAGTAAGTGCTTAGGCTTATTTTTTTCTGGAATACTTTGAACCTTTAATATATGGAGTTATTTCCAAATTAATGCATGTCACATGAGAAAAAGTAGTTCAAACTGAAGAAAAAGACAAACAGATGATCTGATTTTAGTGCCCTCTTTGGTTTAGTGAATTTACTGTAATAACTACATAATTGCTGAAAGAACAGTGTTTAAGCTTTCAGGTTGTGCAAACCGTTTAGGAATAAAGGGCATTTAAAGTGCACATGTGCCGGCGCAGACACATCTAACATTTAAGGGTGAAGGGACATTACTCAGAAGTGCCCCGACTGTATGCATTGGGGCAGAACTCTGCAGAAGAGAATTGTATTATGCATGACCATATAGAGACAGAAATTATATCCTGTCATGCAAATAAGATAATTAACATAAGGCTATTTAGTCTGTCCAATAAAAAAATGGATAAAAAGATATAGACCTGATGAATTTTCCCCATGCACTCTGATGCTGGGGGCACTAGATATTGCACGTGACCATGCCATAAACAACAGCCTGCTCTTGTTTGAAATAGGTTTTTTTAAGTCAATGTTTTATCATCTCACATCCAGAATCGTCTTATGTTCAGATCAATATGGTATTTTTACGTTAAAAGTAAGCTTCACTTACTTCACTGTACATAATGTTGTGGTCTTTGCTCTCCAGGTTTTCGATGCCAGAGACTGCACAACAGCTCATGGAATGTACAACTACATCTGTAATCACATCAAATACGCTACCAACAAAGGCAACCTGAGGTAAAAAAAACAAAAACAAAAAAAAACCCTATCTCATTTTTTTTGTGTTGTCCATTGTTTCCTTTTCTTCAACTCTGCCCGGGTTCTTTACCCCATCTGTTGCTCCATGTCTCTCATCACCCCTCTTGATATCTAGCTCCCCTCGCTTGACCCGCTGTCCCATCTGTCAGTGCCCGCTCCGCGTCTTAATGCTGCCTCTGACAATATCTGCTTCCTGTCTATCTTTATGTGTCTCTGCACCAATCACGGCCTTGTCAGCGAGGCGCTGGACCTTGCTAACAACTAGCAGTCGCTTGCAGAAGCTGCGCAGAGCTCGCTCACTTTCTGCCAAGTGCTAATCACATGTGACACCTCCTATTTACTTCTTGGATGATGGATAGCTTCTGAGTCATTACTACACTTAGCCTGGCCTTCAGTGGGGCGGCTTGGATACACATGTTGGTCAGAGCTGATGGAATAACATCCTGGCAGAGTGGAAACAGAATTATTTCTCTCATTCAAGTTAATGCATTGATATTACTGTAATAAATAGAGCTCAAGAGCAAAAGCCATACTTTAAAGAAGGCTTATTAAATGATGCAAGAAGAGTCATTGCCAGCTGCTGAGAAAAGATGGATTTAATGGGTTTAAAAGCAGCACATACTTTCCAAGAGATGAATTCCCTTTTGAAGTGGTTGGAGTTCAATAGAAATACTTTTGTCTGGTCTTTCCGTATTTGTATTTTCTGAGTTATCTCCACCTTTAAAAGTAAGAGAGCTGAAAAGAGACAGGAAATGTGAGGAGAAGGTCGGGGAAGACTCGCAGCAAATGGTTGAATACCTGCAACAAGCTTTAGTCTTAGTTCCCTTCTTTTTTATTTCACACTTGATTGTTCTAGAGTCAGTTCATCTTAAAATATATTTACAAATCTACCAGCGATTTTACTGTGTTAAATGTAAATGAAGTGTGAATGGATTCTGGGCTCTTTTATCGCAATAACTAATGCTCTCAGGTTTTACACAACCCAGCAGCTTTTGCCCACCACCACTTCAGAAGAAAATTAAATGATTGATGAGCCAGTTATATAGCAATTAGCTCCAACTTATTCATGACCATTAGTCACAGCTTATTACACCTTTATACAGGCGGGGTAAATATTAGTATGTGCAAAGTAATTACACTAACCAGCTTGTGTTACAGTATTTGCTTTTCCCAGAGGAGACAAAGCTGTTAAACTCTCTTCATTACGCAACTTTTTCATGAATATTGATTAAGGATTCTTGATGTTTATTCATCAAAACTTTAACAACACAAATACTTCCAAACTGGATCATGTCCTGCGATCCTTGTGACAGAGAAACTTAAAGTAACCTGTTTCTGAAACTGAACGTAAACCATGAGCCATGTTGATAAAAGCTGCCGAATTGAAAGTTGTGACATTTGTTTATTTTCAAAGAGAAGAAGGAGAGCTGAAAGTTTAATGTGAACCCAAATGCACCAGGAAAGAACTTCTCCCTGACTGCTGTCGAAATCAACGGGGGCACTTTTTCCAACACTGCATGCATAAATCTTTTCAAGTCTAAACGTTTTCTGGCAAGATGTTTATATTTCAGGTTAGCAGCAGGTGATAAGCGGTGTTATGTATGGTTAGT
Organism: Thalassoma bifasciatum; assembly: GCA_008086565.1. Lineage (NCBI taxonomy): Eukaryota > Metazoa > Chordata > Actinopteri > Labriformes > Labridae > Thalassoma > Thalassoma bifasciatum. Next base: position 73,264 of record RPOG01002176.1, on the reverse strand, counting down.
GGGTAATTTTAAGTCACAGAATCCTGTCATGGTGTGACAAGATCCCGATGTGGACCACTTACCTTACATTATCTCATACAAATACATGCCTGTTGTAATAAAGTTAAGAATACTACATTTCTTTATTTATAGGCCCCTCAAAATGCTCAAGGTTACCTCACAAGGCAGAGTTAAAAACAAAGAAAAGTACAACAATAAATCAATGAATTATCAAGGCTTTCCAGTTTATAAAATCTGCATTTACAGAGAGCAGCGGGAATCATATATTGTAAAAAAAAAAATAAAAATGGACGTCATCTCACTCTGCTCCTGATCAGGGATTCAGGACTGTTATGAACCTTTTCTTTCGCGACTATCTTGATGCTACATGAAGTTCAGGCACAGCCAGATCTGTATACTTTAACTTAAGTAAAAAATTGGAACAGTTATTAGACTCCTGATGCGGCACCACCAAGAATAAGCACCAACATTGCACCAAGCCAACATCCCATAAACTGTTTTATTCACCTTTCATGTAACTATTGCTTTAAAGTATAGACTGTTTAAATAAATAAATAGAATAAAAGAGTTTGGCCACCAAAACTGATCACCCTGGTGACTGGCTGCAGTAATGGCCAAACCCTCTGTCTTCCCCATTTATTTGAATGGGGCTGCAGTCAATCTTTAAAGAGTGAACACACCTCATAGAAATGTTTTTTACATCCATAAGCTGTGGTGATACAAAGTCATTATTGAGCTGTACTGTGTTGAAGTCCTCTTTTTTTCTGAAAACTTTCTCTTTCATTGGTGATTAGACTTGAAAAACTAGGCTTTACGACACATTTCATGATGATTGACAGCTGCTGTTCTTGGGAAGTTCTTTCAGGAATAGTAAGATATGTCAGGAAGGAGAGCCAAGAAGAGATTATACTTTCAAAAGCAAAAAATAAACCTTTTTTTTCTTTTGAGTTACCACTGTGCAGACTTTTATTGTACAATGGCAGTGCCTCAGATGGGAGTATTTTGGCTTCAAAACCGTATAATGGTAAAAGGTGGAGCCACACTGTCCATTTCATATACAGTCTATGGTGTCAGTGTGACAGATGTTCAATTGGGGAGAGTTCGAGAGGCATCTTAAAGCTCTGGACCCCATTGTGGTTGTCCGTTATTGAGATTTAAGTGGTAACGCTGTGACAAAACAGGATAAAAAATGCCTTTGTGTATCAGATCCCTCATTTACTGTAGTTTACAGGCACAGAGAGACAGTTTCCGGCAGATGTACACAGCTAACACTGCTAACACAGCTGGCCCAGATTCCCACAGCTGCTCTCACTCCTCTGCGACTTATAACCAGCTTAGCAGTATTAGTTTGACCCTTTCACTTTTACCCGGTCATGGCATCAAAACACTACTGGGATGTGGAGCAGGGCAAAGGTACTGTGGCCTTGCTTTTGCTTGACGCAACATGATTAAAATGAAGCTGGTGTGGGAAAGCGACCACGTGTTGGCAATCAGGGTGATTAATGAAGTGAAAAATGGATGCAGAATGCCTGAGTTAGAAATAAACATGCTGCTTTTTTGGCTTGTACTACTATTTACAGAAGGAAATGGTACATAATAATGACAATGATAATATTTTTTTTCTGTTAGGGATCAAAAATAGTACATGTTATTTTGTCTTTCCATCCATGCCAACAAATGCAACTTGATAAATAAGAGAAACTGAGGGGGGTGCATTTCCTTTCAGCAAATGCAGGATGTTGAAATGCTGAGCCCCGTTTCAATATTAAATGCTTTCTTGCAGGAAAGGCTTCAGAACTTAATTTATAAGATACTTTTCATACTATAAATGTATCACAAAGTGCTTTCAATCCTGTTAAAAACCTAAAATACTAAATGTAGAGTGCATTTTACATCATCTCTCCAACAGAATAATAAAAAAATGAGGGGTCCTATTCTGATTTAGAGTCTAAATCAAGAAGTCAAATTTGAATCTTTTGTGTCTTGCAGGTCAGCCATCACCATTTTCCCACAGAGGACGGATGGTAAACACGACTACCGTGTCTGGAACAGTCAGCTGATCCGTTACGCAGGCTACAAACAGCACGACGGACACATTTTGGGCGACCCTGCAAATGTCGAATTCACTGAGGTAACACAGGAGAAGGAGTTTCAGTTTTGTTTTTCAAGCTGAAGCAGTACAATCTCGATTTTTGTTTCCTCTACTCTCAGCTCACATGTTGCTGTTTGTCTCCAGATCTGCATGCAGCTGGGATGGAAAGCTCCCAAGGGCCGTTTCGATGTCCTCCCCCTCCTGTTGCAAGCCAACGGGAATGACCCTGAGCTGTTTGAGATCCCCGAAGACCTCGTCCTGGAGGTGCCAATCACACACCCAAAGTGAGTAACGCTGCCTTTCTCAAGCATTCAACACATGAAGAAGAAGAAGAAGAAGAAGAGGAAGAAGAGATCCACCCACTCGCACATCTCTCACCAACACTTTTTTAAACAATGGGAAACTGCAGAGCCAAGAAGTCTTGTTGGGTTATCGTCACAATCCGACTGTGCTGAATGTTCCCAGAAAACACAGGGAGCCATGCTCTCTCTGTTGCTATGCCAGGTTTTGTGGTAACCATGGGGCTCGTTAGTGAGGTTTTCATTCTTATGTGTTTACTTTTCCTGCAAGAAAACTTCTCTTACTGTGCTGGCTTCTTGGGATTTTACACATTAAGCTGCTGCATCCAATCCATCTTTTTCCATAATCACATATTATTACCGCACTGCTTTTCCCACATACATGCCCAGATGCACACAGAGCTATTGCAGCATCACAACACGCTACAGAGAGCATCTCATAATCCCTTGACACACTGATCTCCCTGCCAGACTCCCTCGAAATTGGCATCTTGCGCTACAAACCCTGCACCAACAGGCCCTCAGCTCTGGCAGCAGCTTGGCACAGACCAGGACCACCAACAGAGTCTCATCATTACACTAGATTAGACCAAGCTCTGCAAATAATACACTGAAAGCAACACTATCAACCCCTCTAGAGGGTGCAGGGAGGTATATTTAAGGCCTGGCTGCTCTGTCCAGCTCTGAAAAGCTGTCAGTGTGTGTTAATGTTGGTTTTGGCAGCGTTCTTTGCATGATGGGGATAACAACCTGTGTCCAACCGTGTATGTTAGTGACATCAATCCGCTGTTTTTTTTTTTTTTTTTTTGCCAAGGTATGACTGGTTTAAGGACCTGAACCTGAAGTGGTACGGCCTACCTGCAGTCGCCAACATGCTGCTGGAGATCGGCGGCCTTGAGTTTACCGGCTGCCCTTTCAGCGGCTGGTACATGGGCACAGAGATTGGCGTGAGGGATTTCTGTGACAGCTCACGCTACAATATTCTGGAGGTAGAGGAGACAAACTGACTCTCTCAACAGAAAACGTGATCAAAATCTGAAGATCGGTTGTAAAATTACACTCATTTAGATTTTAAACTGTTGAATCTTAAAAAAGGTTTGAAGTAGAGTTTCAAAATGCAAAAAGAAAAGTGGGAGTGAGACAAAAATTGAGGAAGCAATTTATGGAAAACAACAATTTAAGTGAAATAGTCCGTTCATATGCTGATCAAAAGTTAAAGCTCACAGCTCAACAAACCTGAAAAACTGCTAGAATAGGAATAAAAGTGTAAAAAAAAAAAAAGACTCAGTTATCGGGAGCTTCACTGTTCTTGTTGATAACTTCAGAAATTAGTTTGTTTATGCTTAATGTGAGTGTTTCCAGGAGGCTACAGGGAAAGTTGCTCCAAGTGGTGAGGATGGCATCCACTGTCTGGAACTGATGACAGTTTCTCTAAACTTCTCTCTCCAGTCCTTTGTCAGGCGGCTATTGTGAACTGCAGCATTGTCCTGTTGAAAAACCCAGTCATTAGCACACAGAGTAGGGCCCTCAGTCATGAAGGACGCCCCCTGAAACATCTCCACATAACCAGCTGCTGTTTGACGCCCCTGAACAACTGTCAGCTCCATTGTTCCATTGTTCAGAAAAAGTAGATCATGATGCCCCCCCCCCTCCACTGTGCCACCCAGAAAGCATCTCAGTGGGATCTCCTTGTCATGACAGTAACATTGGACGCCATCGGGACCATCAAGGTTAATTTTTTTCTCCCCAGTGAATCCAACTTTCTTCCACCTTTCAATGTCTGACATTTGCTGCTCTATGTCAAAGTCCAAATGAGCAATTTAGTGGAGGGAGACGAAGCCTTTGAAGAGGTTTTTTGTTTTTAAAAGCTTTTCTCTCTTAGACACTGTCTGATGGTTACTGGGCAGCAGCAACGGCTCCAGGCCTAAATCTGTGTCAAGGATTGTCCTGTGTCTTGACGAACAGCCAATCAGATCCTCCAACTCAGCGCTGGTGAAATTTTTTTTGGTCTACCACTTGACTTTTTTTGTTCCATAACCCTCAGGATTATTGAAGAAATTCAAAATAGCTGCGTCGAACCTCAGCAGTGATGGCGTTACACTGTGAGAGGTTTTGATTATGCAGCTCAACAATCCAACCACATTCAAAGAGAGAAAGCGTTTAGGCTTTGCCATCAGGAGGTCATGACAGTGTGGATACCTGAAAGAAAATGACAACGAATCTGATTTTTTGTGCAGATTTTGTCCTTTAACAGCTGTGGTCTTAAACTTTTGGTGAGCTGATGAATAAACTTTAATTACACTTAAATTGTTGTTTTCAATAAATAGCTCCCTTTTTATGTCACTGCCACTTCTTCTTTTTGCATTTTAAAACTTATCTTAGAAACTTCTTTTAAGATCTGACGGTGCCGCATTTAAATTTGTACAATTTTTCCACTGGTCTTAAGATTTTGATCAGGTGTATGTATGTTAATATCATTTTAAAGCAAAGACAATATTTAGTCATTCGTCTTTTGTGATGTATCCTGAAAACACATCAAGAGACAAATGAGCTTTTCAGGAGAAAAAAATGCTTGATTTCAAATCTTTTCAGTATTTGAGGAAATTTAGATTAACAGGAATTAGACATGAACTTTAAATGCAACCAAACAGGTTTTCTATGCAAGACAAGGACAGAGTTGTTGAACTATAATGAGCAAATCAGAGCGTTTATTTTGATTTTCTTCCAAGTGGTTTAATTGTGATGGACATCGTTAATAACAGCTACTTTCGCACTTGTCCTTTGTTCATTAGGTTTTGTTCTTCTCCATAATTTGCATACATTGTTTGGAGAGAAGCATTAATTGCCAGCCTTTTTCATTAAGCGCTTATATAAACAACTTGACTGACTTTAAAAAGAAGTCCTCACTTTAATGATAGACTTTCACAGAAGCTGGAGGCCATGACGAAAGTGTTTCTAAGTCTTTTGTTTTAAAGCAAATTAACATTTTCCCGGATTTGTTACTAAACTACAATTAAAGTTAGATAATTAAAGGATGCAACCATCTGTGTTGTTTTATTGTACATCTGGTATATCTTCAGTTTCAACACAACAGAAGATAAAATGCACGTTTATGTGGCTCCAAGGGCTTGAAATACCAAACCTTTTTGTCACAGCTGACTTCATTTAAAACAGAAACACAACTTTACTTCTGTTTCCCTCTTTTCTAAAATGTTTTATATGAATCTATGTGAATGTTTTTAGCTCAGCAAAATAAAAAATACGACAAAACTTTAAATTTATTTTCTGAATTTATGCATTAAACCAAGAAGAAAAGGGAGCATTTCACAAGCTGAATTAGTGACAAGAACAGCAGCTTTTGCTTTCTAGTATAACTCTTCTTTCCTCTCTGTTTGTTGTAGGAGGTTGCAAACAGGATGGCCTTAGACACCAGGAAGACTTCCTCCCTCTGGAAAGACCAAGCACTAGTGGAGGTCAACATTGCTGTTCTCTACAGCTTCCAGGTACGCACATGTTTCATTTATAGAAACACTTCACCTGTGTTTGGACAATGTTTCAAAACATTCCTTCAAACAACTCGGGTCTTTTCTGCAGTGTATTATACAACTGATCCATCTGTTTCTGCAGTTTGTGCAGCACTAAGACTCTGATTTACTTCAGCAGTAGCTGCACTAATAGTTTGCCTGTCCATCACATACGCTTTGAAATGTGATTATCGGTGTCAGAACTGGTTATTTCTAAGTGCTGCTTCTCAGTATTTGTGGTCAGATTTTCCTGAAAGAACATAAATGCATTTACAGCACATGGACCGAAAGTTCCTTTTATGATACTACGCCTGATGGCAAAGTTTGGCAGTGGGAAGCCAGATCTAGAGATTTTAGCTGAGTGTGTCTTAAACGTCTTATCCTGTTTTTATTTTTGCCTTTGGCAGGATCTTAAATCCTCTGTCTTTCCTTATATTATTTTTTTTTAACAGTGTTGTTGGTTTTTGTTTTTTTTGTTGGTGTTTTCTTCCTCTCTTCTAGTAGTTTTTAATTTCTATGAAGCACTTTGTCACATTGTTTTGAAAAGTGCTATATAAATAAAGTTATTATTTTTATTTTTTGATTAATTTTGTCGTAATAGTGGACAAACAATAACAAACAACAGCTCTACATAACTACAAACGCATTCATACTAGAGCTGTCTCAGGATCAGAATATCACCTAACATTTATGATGGACAAAAATTCTCAATAGCAATAAAATCACAATATTTCGGTCCATTTTTCTTTTCCTTATCCATCGCCTCAAAAAGAGTTGGCTGACCTGAATCCCTGGCCCTCTTTTGTTTCTTAGACACTGCCGAACAAACAATCAGAAGAAAAAATACAGTCAAATCCAACATCATCATAACTTGACTTTAACCATATAACAAGTAAATTAAGGCCCTGAATCTTCCTGCTGTTTTGCGCCTGCTGCGTCGTCTTCTTTTGTGTTATGGCAGATGACAACTAGCATAAATAATCACGACCACCCCCTTTATTGATCCAGTAACTTAACTGGTATTAATATGTGCTTTATTTAAGCATCATATCAATATTGCATTTTCTTTAATGGACAATTATGGTTGATACCAGTGTAGTATGACAGCCCTCATTTCTTTGTGTCATGGAAAAAAGTATATTTTAGAGCAAATATTCATAGAGTTGAAAGAATATTTGCTCTCCAAGCAAGAGTCAAGTTTTCATAACAGTGAGTGATGGTGCTCATGGGAAACAGAGTCTTTTTACTGGAAAACAACAACGATCTCTGGCCACAGGTTTCACTGCAATCAACACTAAATGGATGGTTCTCGCAGCATCTTTAACTAAAATCATGCATTGTTTGGTTTATTAGTAATGCCACTCAGTATTTTGCAGATGTACGTCTTTGACTATTGCTTTAACTCATAATGGGTAGAAAAGTGCATTGCTTTTTCAGAATATTTTTTTGTGTTTCCTTCTCCCAGACCTGCAAAGTGACCATCGTCGACCACCACTCAGCCACAGAGTCCTTCATGAAGCACATGGAGAATGAGTTCAGGGTGCGGGGCGGTTGTCCCGGCGATTGGGTGTGGATTGTGCCCCCCATGTCGGGAAGCATTACACCGGTGTTCCACCAAGAAATGCTCAACTACCGCCTCAGCCCCTCCTTCGAGTACCAGGTGAGATGGAGAGTATACCTTCATTAAGTTAACTTTTAAACTGCTTTTCTATATAAAGAAAGCCATTAAGGTAAATGAAAGTGGGAAGTCATTAGATGCTGTTTAAGTAGATCCTGGGTGTTTAAGTTTATTGGAGTTGCAACTTCTTTAAATTGAATTAAATTAGTTCTACAATGCAAAGAAACTCACAGATTTCATCACTATCATTGAGTCGCCTTGAATCCTGAGTAACACCAGCCTCTCATTTCTGCTCATTTCTGCTCATATGCACCAGCCTGACCCCTGGAATACTCATGTGTGGAAAGGAGTCAATGGGACGCCCACAAAGAAAAGAGCTATTGGATTTAAGAAGCTTGCCAAGTGAGTGTAATCATACAGAAAACCAGAATACAACATTGTTTTGCTTTGTTATGGTTGTGATTCACACCTGCATTTATTAACTCAAGGTTAATATGCAGGCCTTAAATGTCAAAGATAATTCACTGTATGATGTGTGTATGATAATCCAAGGCCTGGCGAATAATCACTTCCCCGACAAAAGTACGACACATGGGAAGGAAGCCGGTGTACTCAGCGGTGAAATTCATCCAATCAACCCCTCAGGGAGTAATCAAAGCTTTGTTGCCGTTTTTAATGCACATGCATCCACCAATGTGTGTGTGTGTATTATCTGCTATTATTATAATTACCCTGAGGATATGACAAGCCAGCTAATCACAATTGTTATCCGCCTGCTACCTTGACTTGAAGTCTATTGGCTGCTGAAGTGAACCACATAACCCTCAACAACAAATGGCTTGTCAATGAAGTGGGATCTCTGGATTAAGTGGTGATAAAAGATTGCAAGGCTGTAACAGAAAACGGTGAAAAGTGTTAAAAAAAAAAATCAAGGTCAACAAAAATCACAAGACAGTTTGGATAAAGTTTGGAAAATGGTCAAAATGGTCCAAAAGTGTCGAAAAAGTGTCGAAAAAGTGTCAAAAATTGGCAAGAAAATTAGGATACAACCTGGAAAATAGTCAGAAGGTAGCAAAAGAAGTGAAAAGGGACCAAAATGGACAAAAAGTAGTCACAAGTTGTTGTTGTTTTGGGTTGTTTTGTGCCATAATTAATGCCACTGTTGTGAAACATGTTTGTTTAAAAATGTATACATTTGGCTGTAAATTAGATGGGTCATAAGTTGGATTGTAACCCAAGATTTCCAAAACTTTTCAGCAGAAGACTCCCAAAATAGTGATGCCAGGGACTCGTAGACCAAGTCAAAACGGACAATGACATAGTTAAAAGGCTTGAAATAGTTAATTTAGCTGAATATTAGACTAACTATGTGCCTATGTTGCTGTGTGTCCTATATTAATCTGCTAGTTCCGTCACTTTGGGTGTAATGGCAACAAATAAATATGGAAAACAGATCATATATATTTTCATTTGCACGTTTCTAGATCAAGTTTAACCCCAAAGTTAGTTATTATTTTTATAAAAATTGATAAAATTTGCTTCAAATATGCATCTTTGAAAGGTTGTTGATTTTTTAAGCATGTCACAATGTCCCTATCTGTTACACTTTATGGCTTAACCCAAAAACCGACTTCAGACAGGTGTTGTTTTCCAAAAGTTTTAGAGATCCAGTTGGTGGTGAACCGGTGAGTGAGTAAGGAAGGTACCTGGGCTGGTTTGCAGATATAAACAGATGCAGTGTTGTATGTGGGCAAAAAAAGGTAAGAGATCTTTGCAAAAATTTCTCAAAGACAAGCCAGACCCAGGCACTAAGGAGACAAACAGTGCACGGCACAACAATCCGGCAGAGACGGGATGTCAGTGCAAGGTTCTTGTAGGAGGTGGTGATTGGATGATAGCTGACAGGAGTGCAGATTGCAGATCCAGAACAGGTATGCAGAGTGAAGGAGACAGAGCAGGAGGGAAGGGAAAACAAAAACAGAAGAGGGACTGACAGTATCAGTGTTTCTATCCACCAGAGAGTCACGACCCACTCTCTGGGAACTGTTCTAACCCTTGGAGGATTTGATGTATCCGAACAAACCTTTAACTTTAAGCAAGCCGAGCCAATTTAAGCAGCGGCTCAGCCTTCAGCTACTTACACACATGAGAAGTCAACTTTATTAGGTAAAGCACCTTTAACAGAGTGAGTCATTAATTTGACATTCATAAAAAACAGCATGGTGATGCTACAGTTACAAGGTCACCAGTTCAGAATCCCAGTTCAGACATGGTGGATCTTTCTGTGTGGAGTTTGCACGTTTTCCCTGTGCATGGGCATGGACTTCCTCTCATAGTCCACAAACATGCTCGCTACATTAATCGGTGATTCTCAGTTTCACACAGTTGTGAGAGTGTGTGTGAAAGGTTGTCTGTTTCTATGTGTCAGCCCTGTGATTGAATGGCGACCATACAAAGGTGTGTCCCACCTGTCACCCTTACATCGCAGATGTAGGCTGCAGCCACCTGTGACCTTGAACAGAATCAGTGGTAGGGAATAAATAAATGTATGAAGTCAATAGTGATCAAATGTGCTTGGAACATGTGATTTATGGTACAAAGTTGAATTTATATGCAATCATGTTGTTTCAAAAAAAGGTTATTTTTGAAAACCTTGTTGAAGTTGGTCGCAAGAACATTACAAAATGAAAATTTACAAAAGTTTCCAAGCCTGGCTTTCCTGGGAATTGAGTTAAGTTGAAGGCAACAAAAAAACTGAAAATTTCCAACATTTTAAAGTTCAAATTCCCATGCAAACTGTAGAACTTTCCTGAAATTTGCTGGAAATGTCCACCCCTTTGCAGACCTATGGGACGGCAAATTTAGCAATTTCAAGGCTGTAGTAGCATGCAGAAAAAAAGTGTTAAAAAAGTATTAGTTCAGATAACAAGAGATGCTTGGGTGTGTCTTTCGCTTGCAACAAATGAGAAACACCTCTTTTTTTTGTAAAGGAAAGCCCAACATCAGACATAGGTTTCGGGTTTTGATCCAGGAGAAAACTGAGGTATTTAAAAAAAAGTTGGGTCACATTTCATCACCTTGTATATTAAAGTAAAAAACTGACAGGCACCGTTACTAGTCATCTTAGAGCTGGAGGAGTACATCACCTTAGTGTAGTTGGCATTTAAAACGAGCTTTGGTTCACCAAGATTTATCCAGACAATATTAAAAGCAACTTGTGAGTGTTAATTGTGCTTAAAAGGGAAAATGATTAAGTATGCAGAACAGTGTCATCTGCATAAAATTGAAACTTTGCATTTTAGAGAATGAATTTTCCAAGATATTGAACAATGTATCATTGAGTCAGAGCCTCTCAAAACCAGAGTAGTTGACCTGTATTTTCTCTACATCTCATTTGCAATATCTGTCTTTACCTCTGCAGGGCTGTGAAGTTCTCAGCAAAGCTAATGGGCCAAGCCATGGCCAAGAGGGTGAAGGCGACCATACTGTTCGCCACGGAGACGGGCAAGTCACAAGATTATGCCAAAACGCTGTGTGAAATCTTCAAGCACGCTTTCGACGCAAAGGTACGCTTGCTCCTTCCTTGCATCACCTTATCTGAAAGTGAAGTGGAAGTTTGTGTGCCGTCGATATCTAATCGAATTCAAAGCTCCTCTCTCCCACTTCCCGTCCGCGCGCACTCTCTCTCTCTCTATGAAGAAGTCGAGCAGATGCCAGCTGAGCACAGGCGGCGAGAGGTTAGAAGAAGACAGTGTGTCTTTTGTCACATCTTCTTCTCCTCTCATGCAGCAAAGTGCCGGGGGGTCAGAGGCAAGATTTACTCAGTGGAGCGTTGAGCAGAGCAGTAGTTTAAGACAAGATCCTGAAGCACCCCTGGCTGTGCAAATCTGGTTAACAAAAATAGAGAGAAAGCCTCAACATGCTGCTCTCAACCACACACAGTTTGCTTTTCCTTTCCTTCAGGTCATGTCGTATTTTCCCTTCCTGTTTCCCCAAGTGTGATCAATCACACAAGAGGAGATATGTGCATGCAAGTGTGTGACTGTGTGTGTGTGTGTGACACTCAGAGTGGGTGTGTGCAGATGGATGGCAGGGCAGATGTGAACGCTCGGGGGCAGATCCTCGTTTTTGTGGGGCTAAAGCCTGTTTTCTCTTCACGCCTTTGGTTGTGTGTCCTCATGTATGTGTGCATCCTGCGCTCGCCTCACACCATCGCGTTGAGTGGTGTGCATCACGGCTGCTCGTTGTGTGGCGGCAGCGTATTATCATCTCGTTAGAGGCGAGGACAGAGTGGTCATTACAACCTCCTCCTTCTCCGCCAGCGGCTGTGTGCTTTAATTTACACGCTCCAGTCATCTTTCATGCTCAGTGCGTGTGTATGTGTGTGTGTGTCAAAAAGACCAGAGCTCAATAAAGACTTCACCAACAGAGAGAGTGGAGCCTGATGCTCTTTTTCCGTGTCGTCTCAAAAGGTCATGTCGATGGATGAGTACGATGTTGTGGATCTGGAGCACGAGACGTTGGTATTAGTGGTGACGAGCACATTTGGAAATGGTGACCCACCTGAGAACGGAGAGGTGTGTATGTCATGTAACAGGTAGCAAAGCACAGAACACACACACACTCGGCGCTCGCTAACAGCTTTTCTTTGGTTGTTGCAGAAATTTGGAGCTGCCTTAATGGAGATGCGCCACCCGACATCCAACACAGAAGACAGAAAGTGAGTTTCAGTGTCTTTTAAACTCTCCAGTTTCAGAGTTACTCACCCGTGTGTCTCATGGCTTTACTCTCACTTCGCTTCCAGGAGCTACAAAGTCCGATTCAACAGTGTGTCCTCTTACTCTGACACTCGCAAGTCCTCCAGCGATGAGCCAGAAGCCAAGATTAACTTTGAGAGCACGGGACCTCTCGCTAACGTCAGGTAGAGTTAAACCAAACGATGCTAAAAGACTATGATTACACTCTCCTAGAGCAGTGGTTCTCAACCTTGGGGTCGTGACCCAATTTGGGGTCGCCTAGAATCCAAACAGGGTCCTCTGAAATGTCTAGCAATTGCTTGAAAAAAAATACTGATACAAATATTTTAGTCAGTAATTACTATTATTTTTAAAATAATAAATTTTGGTACTTTTAGCATTTAATCATTAAGTATTTCAGTATTTTATTATTAAGCATTTTAGCTTAGCATTACTTATTATTTTATTATTTCTAGTATTTTAGTATCCAAGCAATTTATTTTCTATTTGTATTTTCTAGATTCGGTATTTTAGCATTTAGCATGTTTTAGCATGTTTGTTTCTTATCTGTCTGCAGTTGTTTACATTGTTTACTGTTCTATGTACCTTTAACTGTCCCATGAGGGTATAGACTTTTTTTTTTTTATTTAAAAGTTCACATAAAATCAAGTCTATAGCCTGATCAGGAAAAATAAAAATGTCTTTGTGCACAAATTCTGGTTACTCTGTTTTTATATAACAGGATACAAAACATTAAAAAGAAAAAAAATAATTTTGCAAAAAAAAAAAAAAAAAAAAAAAAAAAAAAAAAAAAAAAAAAAAAAAAAAAAAAAAAAAAAAAAAAAAAAAAAAAAAAAACTCAATTTGCCAGAGGCCATGCAAAACACAGTGTCAGCTATTAAGCTAATTTTTATCTGTGTTACCCGAGCAGGAAGATTTAAATGAATAAATAATGCAAATGATTAAACAAGCATAGCATTTAAAACAAAAATACTAAACAATGTACATCAATAATAACAAGTAACAACAAACCACATTTCCTCACTTGTGCTATGTTTAGATACAACTGAGTCATTTTCATAAACAGATCTGCAGCGTTGCCTCCTATTTGGAATCAGTCATGGACAAAACGTTTGGCAGCAAAACACTTATGAAGTGAGTAAAACCAAAACTGTCAACAACATAAATCTGTAGGTTTGTCAAGTTTTCTAACAAACGCAAAAAAAGTACAAACTGAATGACGCGAAGAACGGATTCAGATCAGACAAACATGCACAAGGTCATTTTTTTCCCTCAAGGTTTCCATCAAAACCTTCAACTCAATCATCTGCAGAATGAAGTTAAAGCTGTTCGTGCTTTCAAAACATCCTGAAATAGTTCTCATGTGTAAATTGAGTTCTCGTTGTCACTCGCATGACATTTGAATCAAAGTGCAGGCTGAAAAGTTTTGGGGATGACAGATGTGGATCAGATTGCAGAGGACAGTTTGTTGTTTTTAAGATGAGGAAACATGAAGAGTTTCTCAGATTGAACCTGATGTGGGCTGACTACTTGTGGCTCCTCATGGGAATGGTTTTTTTTCCTTCTATGTTTGCATCTCTCCAAAACAAGCATTTGTAAATCTGTCAGCTGCTTTTTGTGCCTCTTGAAAGAGAAAGAAAGGCCAACTCTCAAACGTGGGCTCTGTGGAGAAGCTCTGATGCTTGTGAGCGCCTTGTGTTTGTGTTCTGCTTTTTTAACACTACCTTTCTTTTCCATCTCCGTCTCTTTCTTGGTGTTTGTGTGTCTGTTCAGGTTTTCAGTGTTTGGCCTTGGCTCCAGGGCCTACCCACACTTCTGCGCCTTTGCCCACGCCGTGGACACGCTGTTTGAAGAGCTGGGGGGAGAGCGCATCCTACGCATGGGAGAAGGAGATGAGCTGTGTGGCCAGGAGGAGTCATTCAGAACCTGGGCCAAGAAGGTTTTTAAGGTTGGTTTCTGGGGACTCTTGGAGCTTAATTAAGTGAATTTTGTGGATCATCATGTTGCAGCGTGCCTGGAATGAAAGCACCATGCACATTTTTGGCTCGAGCTTGTAAATGAAAGATAATTGGCTTGGCTTTGATATGAGTAGTTTCTCTTCCCAGTCTAATTTAGATCAGAAATGCCTCATCCTTTTTCAACAACCTCAACTTTCAAGGTTACCCCCTTTGTGGATTTCCACCACCTTAAATAAATGGAGGCTTTCCTAATTAGAGTGCAAGAGATGGAGTTACAAATCCTTTGTTGAATCCGTGTAGGTGTTCTCTGAATACTAGTGATGCTCTTTGCCCTGCTTGTGCTGCTACACGTTCAGGCTGCCTGTGACGTGTTCTGTGTCGGAGACGACGTGAACCTGGAAAAAGCCCACGACTCATTGATCAGCAACGACCGCAGCTGGAAGAAGAGCAAGTTCCGTCTGACGTACACGGCTGAGGCTCCGGCGCTCACAGACGGTAAATAATCAACCTACAGGAGCAATGACTGATGAGGTTCAGTCGGTGCGCTGATCGCATAAATGGTAATGAACACTTGGAATAACTGGACGTAGTGTATCCATGGAGGAATGGTAATGTTATTGATTAAGACCAGTGACTCATCTGTTAGAGCTCCCTGAGATTTATGGTGTGCTGTGAAAAATGTTTAACTTGTTGGTCCTGCGAGGATTTTATAAGTGATCTTTAAATAGTCCCACTTTTGTATAGTTTCTCGTTAACCCATTGGTTGCCATTGACATCCATGGACATCATTTTGATGGCAAACGTTGACTGCCATTGGCGTCCATTGTCAGTTATGTTTTCCACCGGGGCTGGGGGGTGCTCTAGCGGAGCTTGTCCATCAATAACAGGCTTGTAAACTAGTGTATGGATGAACTAACCCCTGTGCTCTCTTTGGACGAGAGATCAGCAAAGATTGTGAGAAGAGACGACATAGAGACATCGGCAGACGTTGCTGGTCAGAAAAGTTCATGCAGCTCACACTCAAACAGAGTATGGGTTGTGATAGGGAGCGAAGACAACAGAGATCGTAGAGAGGATCAAAGGAGACAAATGCTAAAAGCCAATCAAACCTTGTATTCTCAGTTTTTCAGAATTTTTGGTGAAACTATCCACTCTTACTCACAATTACTAAAGTACAGAAAGGTAGAAACAAACTTTTTTTCCTGAAAAAAAAGAATCTACTCTTTTTTCCTTTTTTTGTAGTTTTGGTGTTTACATGGTGAGAACATAATATTCTGTCAGTCTTAAAAAATGTGTGGCTCTCTGCTCTGAAGAAGTCTGGCGGTCATTGAGTTAACAATCCACAACCTGAAATCAGATTATCAGTGACAAAATCAGTTATTTCTAAGCGCTTTTTCTTAGTATCTTTGGTTGCGTTTAATTCTCCCATGGGAACATAAATCCATTTATGGCAAGTTTGGAAGTGAGAAGCAAGATCTGTCCTTTATCTAGAAGAAAATTATTTCTTGGATTTATTTTGCAGTAATATCGGACATTGGCACTGGACTGTCAAAAAGTAAAAAGGAGGTCAGAGCAGAAGAAAGCTAAACAGGAGAGTGATAGAGCACAGGCTAAAACACAGGCTAAGCTGTTTGTGATAATGTTCATTCAAACCTACATGCAGCAGTCATACTTTAGTGATTTGTTCAAACCTGAAAGTTTTTCAATAAAACAAAGAGCGCATAACAAGACAACTAGGATTCACTAACATTACAAGGTATAGACGTGTGTCAGAGCAACACTTAACAGTCTGCTCAGCTTCTGGACACTACACTACAAACTTAGTGCAACTTACATTGTTATTTATAAATATCTTGTTGCAAATGTCATAAATGTGTTTCAGTGGATCTTTTCCTTCTTACAGCTTTATACAGTATTCACAAGAAGAAGGTCTATGGAGCAAAGATGCTTGAATCCGAAAACCTACAAAGTCCTAAATCCAAGTAAGTTAACACTGCGACACAAAATGTTTTCACGAATCACGAGTTACACTTCTGGGAAAGTGGTGAAAAAAGGTTTAATTGATCCGATGTTCTCTTCTGCTCTCTGTCGCCTTCATTCAGCCTGAGATCAGCCTGAAAACGTTGCAGCATCTTTCCCTAAATCTCTGATCTCTTTCACAGTCGCTCCACCATATTTGTGCGGCTCCACACAAACAACCACGACAGACTGAGCTACCAGCCCGGCGACCATCTGGGCATCTTTCCTGGCAACCACGAGGACCTGGTGACGGCTCTCATAGACAAACTGGAGGACGCTCCGCCTGTCAATCAAATCGTCAAAGTGGAGTTTCTGGAGGAAAGGAACACTGCCCTAGGTGGGTGTCGCTATCGGCAACACCACGCTAATTTACGAATACAGTGGGTGTGCGGTCGGGAGGGTCGCGGGCTGAAACGTTGGCAGGATGACAAAATCAAAACATGAATAAGAAGAAGCTTGAGTCTCGTTGCCTCTACAGACATCATGAAGTCACACTTCAGTGAGGTATCAGTGCCCAGAAATCTCAGTGAAGCTGCTTATTGGCAAACAGTTGTGGTGACACTCGGTGACATAAGTGTGATTTTTCTCTGTGACTGTGAAGTAATGGTGTCTGTGTGCTTATTAAAACTTAAGCTTGATTAATGGAAACCTGTTTTACCCAATGCTTTATCAAACTTCCTGCTTCCTTCAGTTTCTTATATTTACTCGCACTGAATTGTGTTATATTGTCATATAGCGCTTTAAACCATTCAATTTTATGTTTGAATACCACCTCATATATTTTAATACACTTCCTCTGCAGATTTTATTTTAGACAAAAAATAACAAAGAAAGTGTTTATGGAGCATTTTCTGCACAAGCAGTCTGGAAACACTGTTTACGTGTGGATATCAAATCAAGTTACGTTTCTTAAATGACTCTTCTTCTCTAATTGCAAATACACTCATGAACTCCACAGGGCTCCTGTGGGTGTTGAGAGCATACAGTTTGTGATTATCGCAGTATTAATTAAACAGGAGAGAAAATGATCACATGATCCCGTTTGGTGTTAACGTATGAGATGTAAGAATGAGGCTTTAGGTAACGTGATTGATGGAGTTTGGCTTAGAAGTATCACATTGAAGAGACATTCTTGGTTACTTTCCTGGTATTGAAGTGTCGTGCAGAAGTGTTTATCAGCCATGGATCCATAATGATTTCTAGTTTTTACAGTCAAGACTCTAGGTTTTCATCAAGGCCGGTTGAGACCAGCACAAATCTGCTTTTCTTCAACTTCATTGATGTGATATTAATTAACCCTCTGATGCATTAATTATGAAAGTCAGAGTCAGGATTTTTTTCCCTCGAGGGTTTTCATTTGTCTTGAGGCATGAAAAAAAGTTCTCCATTTTTGTCCAAATATTTTTAACTGAGCATTCAACATAAAACAGTTTGAACTTAATGTAAATATAACTTCTTCTTTTTTTAACTCCTTTGTTTTTTTTGGTAATTTCATGAATAATCTTTTTTCAATGCTTTGCAAAACATTTTAACTCTCTTTCATCCATTATAACACTGAAAATGTAAAGTTCATAAGCTTATTCACCCTCAAATGTTTGTCTTTAACATTTTTAAAAATATATATATGTTTGGGAAAAAAAATTAAAACATTTTTCAGGCCCTAAGAAGAATAAAAATATCCTGACACAGTCTAAACTGAATTTCCACCACATGAACCATTGAATTCAGGAGTAAAAAACTTTTGAATAGGTGTCCACTGTAGTGACCACTATGCACCACAGAGTTAATATCAACTAATGTTGTATTTTGACTTCAAACATTTAGTGTTAGCTCAATTAGTGTTCTGTCTCCTAGGAAATTTTTTCCAGTGCCGTATGTGTCAGACACCTGCAGAAACTCGGACATCACTTCATCTTACTTCTAGTTAGCAATACCTCTGAACTTACTTTAGGCTTCATTCACCTTATAAATAAACATCTTATTTTAAGATAGCCTCAATAATTCTGCAACTATCAAAGGCTTTTGAAGAAGTGCAGACACCTTTTTTTTTGTCAGGCAAATGTATTCGAAAGGAAACTACATTAAAGAGAGAATGCCCTTTAAATGTTTAACTTTGTCGTGGTTTTTAAAATTGATTTTTATGGTCTCGAAACATTCTGCTCTCGGGCAAGTCTTGTAAAGTGTGGTCTTGAGCACAACACTAATAATTTCATACGTTGTCTCCGTTTTGACATTTGGTTCAAGGCTTCATCAGATACTCACTCAATTTGTCTACCCAGAGTTTGTTCAGCAAGTTGAGAACGATGTGTTTATCTGTGCGAATAGCTTCCTGTTGAACCTGGAAACAGCTGATAAGTGCTGGCATGTCTGGAAATCACTGTCAAAAACTATTATCGCACTTTGTCTTCCTCTGCAGGTGTTATCAGTAACTGGACAAACGAAACGCGCATCCCACCCTGCACCATCTACCAAGCCTTCCAGTACTTTCTGGACATCACCACCCCTCCCAGCCCTGTGCTCCTGCAGCAGTTTGCTGCTCTGGCAACCAACGACAAACAGAAAAGGAAACTAGAGGTCCTCAGTAAGGTACATTCACTTAGCTTTTCTTCCTAGCCTCACTATATAGTTGACCTTTAGAAATATTGAGCTGCGGAGGCTGCTTGGCTTGGTTCGTGACAGGGTATTTGCAATGTAAGTGCATAGGATATGTGCAAAAAGCCACTCTTTGCTACATCCAAACTCAACGTATGAGGACGTTTCTGCACTTATAACACCTTTTAAGGCATTATTCTAGTGAATTCAACATAAAAACAGTGTTTGCAATATGTGAGCAGGTTTTTATTTTTTTGCATCTGAAAGCTGATGCACTTTGCAATGATGGAAGTATGTGGTGAAGGACAGAGCTGGTGCCACCCATTGTTCCACTCAGAAACCAACCCCCCCCCCCTCCCCTCGTAGTGCCTCCCACAATTCCCTCTCCATTTTTGTCAATGTGTGGTGAAAGCTTGCTGAGGCCAAGCAGTGAGTCATACGCCCAAGTTTTTGAATCACTGTCACTAAAGCTGAAGGTAAAAGAGGTTACGGCCTCTGGAGTCAAGTCAGGAGACTGTACAGTGGGATAAACAACTGTCAAAGCACCTGAAAAATGCTCGTTGCAGTTTGTGAAGCTGCAACAATGATGCAATAAAAAGACAGTTAAACATTTTGAAAACAGACAGAGACAGTTGTAACCTTATTCAGAAATGCACATCTGATATAGTTGGGTCTGGGACATTAGCAGAAACATAACATTCAGTTTATTGTCTCATAATTTTATCACTTATGTCATAAATTTGACAATTTTATCTCACAATTATGACTAATCATCACAATTTCTTTCAATTATGTACCTTAGGATTTCACCTATCTCATATTGTGACTCCATATCATGTATATTTACATAAAGTACATCATAATTTTGACTTTGTGACTCATAATTCTGACTCTTTATCTTGTTACAATGACTTTTAATCTCATGATATTGACTCATTACTTCATAGTATTGAACTTTTATTGCATAATTTCAACTTTCATTCTAACATCTCATCTCCTAAATCTGTATTTTTATTCAGACATTTTACCTTTTCCTAATGGATTTGACTTTTAATCATTAATTTAACTTTGTTTTTTATTATTTCAACTTCTTACCTCATAACATACCTTTACATCTCACAATACAGACTTTTTGATCTTAATATTTTGACTTTTTATCTCATAGTATTGACATTTAATTTCAAGGTTATGACTTTAGCCACATCATTTGCATTTTTTCTTACAACCTAAACTTTTTCCTTTCACAATTTCTGCTGAAAAACTCATTGTTTTTACTTTTTGTCTCATAATTTAGATTTTTCTAATCATAATGATACGATTTTTTGATGTCTTATCTCATTATTTCTTCTCAGAAACACTCATTTTGACTTCTTATCTCATAATAACTTTGTATTTTTTAGCTCATAACTCACACTTTTTTAACTCTGTCTCCAATTTATTTTGAAAAAGGTTTTCAGAAATTTAAAATGTATTCATTTTTTTTTCTTTTATAATTGGTCTCATAATTCAAAAAGCCCAAATACAGATGTTTTCAATGTAGTTACAGTACTCCAAGGATTTAAAGCAGGCTTGAAAAGTCTTTCGTCCCCTGCTGTGCATCAAGGTCAAAAACCAGCCTGGATTTCTTTCTTACTGTTGAAATGTCGCTAATTGTACTCGTCGTGCTTTAAGCTGTGCTGCTAGCTGCAAACTGAGACCACAGCCAGCTTCTTAATGGGCACCGTGTCGCTTATTAGCAGTCTGACAACGAAGCATAAGCGGGGAACACATCAAAGACTTTTAGTGCCCTAAATTCATGGCGCCCAAATGTCAGTGATGACACACAGAAACAGTTGGGCAGTGAACGGTGAATGACTCTTCTGGAAACAGCCTCATGCTCTTGAGTCAGGAATGTTTGCAGAGCTGAAAAAGGAAAGCAGTCCTCCATCCTGCTTCGGTTCCCTTAGTTTAATCAAAAGGAATCAAATCTAATAACTTCCTACTCCTTGTCTTCCTCTGGTCTTCCAGGGCTTGCAGGAGTACGAGGAGTGGAAGTGGTACAACAATCCTACACTGGTGGAGGTGATGGAGGAGTTCCCCTCCATCCAGATGCCCTCCACGCTGCTGCTTACCCAGCTGCCCCTGCTGCAGCCTCGCTACTACTCCATCAGCTCCTCTCCAGACCTGCACCCAGGGGAGATCCATCTCACCGTCGCTGTGGTCTCTTACCGAGCCAGAGGTGAGGACGTGGCCTCTGAACATTAGCTAACGTCTCTCTGAGGATTTAAGGCTGTGTGGGCGTAGCTGCAGGTCGACTCGTTTGTGATTTACTATTTATCTTCTTGGCATTGCAACAACAAACTCAATCCTGCCTTTTAATCTGAAATCCAAGGTTATCAAAATGTATCACACATATTCTCTACGTATCTTTTCCAGCTTGTTTTTTGGTAGCACTTTATTTGAAGGGGTATACATAAGACTGATATGACATCTGTCTTGAAGTTGAAAAGGGCTTTTTTCATGTTTATGAATGTTTTCATTAAGTGTGATTTGGTCACTTATGTCACCAGGACAGGCCACCAAAATCCGTCCTCAAGTACAAGTACTGTTACATTGCTAAAATATTACTCAATCACAAGTAAAAGTACTGGTGTTAGAAAAATACTCAAGTAAAAGTACAAAGTATTCGTCAAAAAACTACTCAGGTTATTAGTAACTTTGAACTGACAGTGATGTCACTGTCACCTCTTCAGATAGGGCTCTAAATTTTGTGGTTTGCTTTATTAATAGTTAAAACGCTAACAATCAATAATCATTAATAACTGATAAGATAGAAAACAAGTGTTTTTCGCTCATTTTGATTGGTTGTTTTTTTGTCTTTCTTATTCTCATTTTAAGTTTTTTTTTCCTTATTCAGCAAAGGTCCCAGGCAGACAAAAACAAAATTAGATGAGGTGCAGTTGCTGCCATGACTATTGATTGAATATCAATGAATGTATTTTTAACTATTTAAATTCTTAACAAAAAAAAAGGCGATCAATCATTAATATCCATTAACATTTTTTTTGTTTTGTTTTTGATCCATATGTCCTGGTTTTCATTGGCTTGTTTGTATCAAATCACCTTACTGGCTACAAAAATGCAGATAAAAGGTCTAGATATTAATGAAAATTGTACTCAGTACTCAACTATGATTTTAAAAGTAACTAAGTAGATTACATGGCTTAATAATTACTGAAGTACAAGTAAAAGTATAGACTTGAAAATCTACTCATAAAAGTACAAGTACCCCAAAAAGCTACTTAATTACAGTAATCTGAGTATTTGTAATCAATTACCTCCACCCCTGGATATAACAACTTAACATTGTTGGCAAAACAGTGTCATCAGATCATGTTTTATGTCTTATGTATACCGCTTCAAATAAACTGTTACCTATTTTTTTGTTTTGGATAAAAAGTGGTGTGCTGTGCTTTTTCAAGGTTGCTGCAAAGACTTAAATAGACAAATGACTCAGCCTCTTTAAAAGAAATGGACTGGGAGTCATCATGTACAGGCAGCCAGACCATGACTGTAAATACAAGAAGCATGGATTCAGAAACACTTTAGGAACTGTCTGAATCTATGAACAGATTTTTCTTGAAGATACAGACAGACACGAGTGTAATATGGGAGGAAAAATATTGCACGTTTGCTGGTTTTATAAGTGCATCCATGCAAAGTTAATAGCACAGCTCTCATAGCTCCGACTCGGAACTGTCGTCTATACACTTAACCTTTAAAGCAGTCTGCAAACATCCTTTAATACCATCACTTCTTTTTCTCACACTCATGTCACATGTCCTACAGCAAACATGTTACAGTAATCGTAAAAGCCAGCAACAAATCACTGTAATTTCCTCCTAAGAGAGAGAAAGAGAGAGAAGAACAGCCCTAGTCATGGGAAGCATGGAAAGACCACTCTTCTCCTGTTAGTTTGTGCACTTGCAGAGAGTAGGAGGTAGAGGTGAGAGGGGGGGGAAAAAAGAAAAGGTAAAGTGCTTGCTTGGTAATAATCCTTTTCAGATGGAGGAGGACCAATCCACCATGGAGTGTGTTCATCATGGCTCAACAGGATAGAGAAAGGAGAGATGGTGCCGTGTTTTGTCAGAAGGTAAATGCTGCACGTTTTTCAAAGGCTTTTGCTGAATGTCAGGCTGTGTTTTAGAGAATACCCCGATCACCTTTCTCTTAAGAGATCTACACAAGAAGACAAAAGCCAAGAACAAATCTGAACTCTTAGAAAGAGCTGCCACCAACTCTAGCTTCAGCACCATTTACTGTCATTTCTGAGGTACACAAGCGAGATTAAAGCTGGGGTAGGCAATTAATCTTAGTGACCCTAACTGCAACCAAATGACTGTCACATGCATTTAAATCGTTTTATAATTGGGAATCTTTCATACCTGCTTTCTCACTTATTGTTCACAACTGCCGTCTGACGTAAAGCAAGATGAACTTAGCTACAGGTGGTGACACAGAGATATCATAATAACATAAAAGACTGATAGTTAATAATAACTCCAGAGGTGTTTTGAAGTGACTCATTTCCTCATTTTAAAAGTAATTTAAATTGTCCAAAGTGCCCAAAGGCAAGGAAAGACTCAGGAAATATTCAAAATTAAATATAATTTAATGAACATAGCTAAGCACTGAGTCAAACAGATTTGGAAATCCAATTTTTTGCTTTGCTTCCACCAGTTTAAAATCACTATGAATCAATTTAGATATATCCATTACCCCATTTGGCACAATTTCTACCATGTTTTGCATTCACTGACAAAATTATGAGGCATTTGTACTTATATTTCCATCATAAAATACAAGCAAATGTTGTCTCAATATGTTTATTATATAAAATGTCATCCTGGGCGAATATCAAGAAAACACAATTTTGGGGCTTTAATTTTGAAACCAGCTCAAGGACTCAGAGTATTTCATCAACTAGACACATCTGAGGAACCCAAGGAAACACCTGGAAGGTTATTAAGTCTTTCTTATATTTGGAAACAAAACTATTTTTTAACTACTTTAATGTACAAGCTACTTTTGGGTACTTTTAATTACTGATACTTGTTGAACTGTTTGTAATGTTTAAGAAATATATTGATTTTGAGACAAATTATCGTCGCCCCAAATGACTTTTTTCAAGGCTGTTCTTTTGATTTGATTGAACTTTAAAAACACTTAACTGGATTTTTTTGCATGAACGCTTGTGAACATTACATTCCAAATGTCTGAACAATGTCCAAACTTATATCCTTATATTTAGTATTTAAAAAATGGCCTAATCCAAAAGACTTATCCGTCAGTGACCCATACACACACACACACACACACCAGTACATATTACCATAGTTGTGTGGTTTTCTTTCGGTTAAACCAAGCACAGCCTACATATAACTTAATCTTGGCTTGTCATATTAACTTCCTATTAGTGTTGGCGACTCAATTTATTGATTAGTCGCCTAAACAAGTTCATTAAATCATCATCTCTCCTCACCTGACCTGGTAAGTGTCGCCCTCAGCCTCCATGACGGCTCTTCCAATTAATTACATCCTCACCACTAGTCAAAGATTGATGAGAGGAATCTTCTGTAGGAGCCCCGAGCAAGGATGTACGGGGTTAATCCTCTAGGGAAGTCTTTTGATCAAAGACGCGACATGATTGGTGCATGTGTAGCATGCTGTGCCTCTGTATCATTATTTATTTACGCTCTCAACACGCCACAGAACTGATCTGTGGAGAATAAAAACCCCGTCAACTCCTGCTTATTTCTCTAAAATTGCCTACTCCAGCTTTAATTTCTTCATTATGTAGCCTCATAGGGAGTCTGGGAAGAAGATGTGTTTTTGTTAATGGTGTACAGAGTGAGAGAAGCTGTTTCCAGTCTAATCACCTCATTCATGTTTTTTTTTTTTATCAACTGTATTGTTTCAGCGCACCGTCATTCCAGCTTCCCAAAGACAACCAAGCACCGTGCATCCTGGTGGGTCCAGGGACGGGAATCGCTCCGTTTAGAAGCTTCTGGCAGCAGAGACTATATGACCTTGAACACAAAGGTAGATTTTCTTCTCACTCAGCCGAGGTGTGTTCATTACTTGCCTTACACAGAAACCTGCAGACTGAATCTGAAATTTGAAGGCAGATTTTCAGGATATCCATGACAAGGTGTTAAATTTATTCATCCAGTTCAAACGCTGTCATATGCACATCTGAGTAATAATGGAATTCAGAGCAAATCCCCATCTGAGATTTTGACTATCGC
This sequence comes from Thalassoma bifasciatum, assembly GCA_008086565.1. Taxonomy (NCBI): domain Eukaryota; kingdom Metazoa; phylum Chordata; class Actinopteri; order Labriformes; family Labridae; genus Thalassoma; species Thalassoma bifasciatum. Next base: position 48,118 of record RPOG01002176.1, on the reverse strand, counting down.
TCCCACAACGCCATCCAGAGAAATGACGAGTCTCCGCCTGTCGCCTTTAGGGATGGAGTTGTGCCCCATGATCCTGGTGTTTGGCTGCCGGCAGTCTGAGATGGATCACATCTACAAGGAGGAGACCATCCAGGCCAAGAACAAAGAGGTGTTCAAGGAGCTGTACACGGCCTACTCCAGAGAACCCGGCAAACCAAAGGTACGAGTGCTAAACTGTCCACAACTGTGGATGAGTCAGCCCGTCACAACTCTCTGTGGATTGCTGTGTGGGTTTGAAGTGAAATCAGAGTGAAGAAGAGGCTGTTTTGAAGAAATCTGTGCTTATACTCGAGAGGACGTTCACTCAGTGCTTCTGTTCCAGGGTTTTCAGCGTGTCACTTGGAAAATCACTTATTCACTCTCTTATGAACCAAAACTGTTCAAGCTACAGTTTGCAAATTCAGCTTCATTTGACATTATTACCTGTCCATCAGTTGTCACATTGTTCCCTTTCTGACTTCTCTCACAATTGACTCCTTCACACTCACACATCATTCCTCCTCTGCTTCTCTCTGTCAGAAATATGTACAGGATGTTCTGCGCGAACAGCTGTCAGAGACGGTGTACCAGTGCCTGAGGGAGGAGGGGGGACACATCTACGTGTGCGGGGATGTCACAATGGCCGGAGACGTTCTTAAGACCGTCCAGCAAGTCATCAAGCAGCAGGGCAACATGACCCTGGAGGATGCTGGGTTCTTCATCAGCAAGCTGCGGGTAAAAGCGTCGTTCATGCTGAAAAGCTCATTCTGTCTGTTTTTTTGTTTCATCATTACTTTTTCTCATCTCTGACATGTTTTATGTAAAATTAACCCTTTAAACCCATCAGCGCGCCATCTACTCTTTTGATTATCATAACTCCCCAACCTTTTGGGCTAGCAAAAAACAATCAAACAGCTCCTAAAAAACAAAAAGACAAGCTTTCAGAGGTGTCTGTGGTGTTACAGTACTGCATAGAAATCTATGTGCTACATCATTCTAATTACAGACAATAATTGAAGCAAGCTGATCTTATTACCGTAATTCTTCAACTATTTGGGCAAGAGAAAAAATTCAAACAGTTTCCCAAAAGAAAAGAAGCTTTCTGTTCTGACTCTTTGAAGGTTAAAATAGCACAGAAAAAGTCCAACACAGCCAAAAAATGAAATCTAAGCAAGTGTTTATGTTTTCTTTTTTAGGTAGAAAATGTCTTTTTAGACTTATTATGAGCTAAATTCACCATTCCAGTCTGGAAACATGCCTTATTTCAAGATATTATAAGGCAAAAAGTTATGACTGAATTGCTTATGATAATGAAATGAAATCTGCCTAATGGGATAAGAAAAATTTACTTGTCAAGTTCCGTGAAATTAGAACATGTCTTAATACCAGAAACTTTTTGCGACTCCATTGGCAGATTTGTTTACTCATTACACGCAATTCTGACATCCTTTTTGTCTTTAAACAACTTAAAACAAGACATGTTGCTGGAATGATCTGGTAAATGTGGATCATATTAATTCTAAAATGACATTTTTGCAGTGATGTGACCTGTATGATACTTGGATGGCAAATCCAAAACAACACCCACCTCACATTTTACACAAATTACATGCACCACAGAATGATACAGGAGGTCGTTTCTGCCTGTGGCCATCAAATTCTATAACTCCTCCTTTTAAATCACCCACTGACACTAGACTTTTAACAAGGACAAATTTATCGATTTATCTACCATATTTTTCAACCTGTAGACTGGGCAATCTATTCGTAAACCTTTCAGAACGCTGTGCACTATTTTAACACCTCTTCAGTGTGCGATATCTGATTAACATAGTTCACCCTGCTACAATCACAATGTATGTAATGTAATTATTGCTTTACCTTTGGTACTTATTGATTTTGGTTCTTACTGCTTATGTTGTACTTATTGTTTATAATGTCCCTTATCTAATTACCCCTATGTCATTTATTTCTTATTGTCATATCATGTAAGAGCTGTGGTAACACTGAATTTCCCTCTTAAATAAATTAAGTGTTTCTGATTTCTCTCTCCTCTGTCATTCACTTGTTGTTTTCCAGGATGAGAACCGCTACCACGAGGACATCTTTGGCGTCACTCTGCGCACCTACGAGGTCACCAACCGACTTCGTTCAGAGTCCATCGCCTACATCGAGGAGAGCAAAAAGGACTCAGATGAGTAAGTGGTTTCCTCGTATTGTTTTTGTTACATTATCATGCAAAGAGATACCACAAGATGTAATAATGTGATGACAGCAAGGCCTGAACAGATAAGAACACTTTACATACACTTCACAATCCTTACTGAGATTCAATCTTGATGGTCAGATAAGTCTATCCCATCATCAATACAAGATCTTGGTGAAAAGTTAATGCAACAAGGGATGGAAATAAATCTTATTTTGCAGAAGCTTATTGAAAAAATGCCACAGTGAAAGTGCGCTGTAATCAAAGCTTTTTTTTTTTTTGGCCAGGTAGTTTATAATCATTTTTCTTCCTCTTGTTAGTGCTTTTTATTTGCTCTGCCTGCATTTTGGGAGACAAAGTGATGTGAAGTATAAACAATAAATTCTAAACTCAAATCATTTTCCTTCTCGGCACCACTCCTGAACTGTGTGGGACGCCCAAGATCTGTAATGTGTTTATTCATCTTTTTTTTTCCCATTCATTCCAGCTGTTAGCACGTATTTTATTATGAAAAAAAAAAAAAAAACAGTTTCTGCTCAGCCCATTGAGATTTAACTCAGCCTGCAAGATTACAGAAGCAGCTTTATCTCATAGAGACGTTAGAATAAACCCAAATCCAATCTGCAACCTGTAGTTGTTAGCGTTGCGGAAGCGTTATCAGCCCCACTTTCAGATGGAAACGGAGTTTGTAGCTATGGAAACCTGCGGGGCAAGCCTTTAAACTAACAGGATTAGAGGGAAAGCGAGTGGCTCTGTTCCATTCCTGTTGTTGTTTCCGCGGTTATTTGCGCATATTCAAGATTGAACACTTCATGTACCCTCGCCATGAGAGCAAAACAAGGGCCCTACATTGCCACTATGGCTCATTAAACACCAACATAATGCATCACAGACCATGGTCCCTGTGTGGATTGTCACTTGAATTTCACATTTGGCCATCAAAGCCCCTGCCAGTTGGATGAGTAATGACTGTAACATGTCTATTTCTATGTTTCTCTCTCTCTCTTTGTCTGTCTGTCTGTCGTTCTCTCTCTCCTCTTCTTCCTCTTCTTCAGGGTTTTCTGTTCATAAGTCTAAGAATCGGAGCTTTCTGATGAAAACCGGTCTGGAAGACGCAGCGATGCTGGTTAAAGAATACTGTGCCAATTTTTGTACTGTAAAAAAATGGGTTTCTTTCTTTTTTTTTTTTTTCCTTTTTTTTATACCAATTTAATGTTTCTGTTGGGCTCTGCAATTTTTGTCTGTAGCAAGTTGGAAATGTTCTGTTCTCAGAGATTTTGTTCTTTGCTTGTTGATGATACTTCCAAAAATGATAAATTGATCATTTTGATTCATGATGTGTGCACCTAGTGTAATGACCTGCCTCATTGTGAATGCATGACCAAGACAAGAATATACTCGAGAAATATAATGTACTCTGTGTTATTGTTACAGTTAAAAGGCTTTTATCGGGGTTTTATATTTATGAGGAAACGTGGCATTGATAAACTTGCAGATATTTCAGAGGAAAAAGTCGAGTTCATGTTTCAAGGTCATGTTCTTAACAGTTGCAAGGCTTCTTGAGGAGGCCCATCCAGTCTATATGTGTTGGGATTGTGTCCTTTGGGGGTTCTTTGGTGGTAGGAGGAAGGGATTGGGGGGTTTGTGGCTTCTACAAGCTATCCTGTACAACCAAAGTGAGAGCTGTGTCAATATACTTGGCACAAAGTCAGACTCTGTTTGTGGTTAAAGCACAGGTTCTGCAGTTTTGGGGGCATCAGAATTGAAGCTCAACTGTTTGCAGATGATGCTCTTCTTTTGGCTTCTTAAGGCTGGAACCTCAGGAGGGATTGGGGTAGCTTACAGCGGTGTGGAAAGTGACTTAGATGAGAGTCAGCACTTCCAAGTTTGAAGCAGTGGTTCTCTGGAAGCAAGTCTTTGCTCCAAATGAAGGAGTTTTCGTATCTTGGGGTCTTGTTCTTGACTGGCAAAGTGAAGAGGGAGCTGAGCTGGAAGACAAAGCTCCAAACCTTCACCTTTGGTCACAAGCTCCCAGCTCTAACCAAAGTAATAAGTTTGTGGTTACAATTGGCTGAAACTCTTCCTTTGAAGGGTGTCTGGACTTGAGATGGGTATCGAGAACCGGTTCCTGTTAGGGATCAATAAGAAATGGTTCAATCCATCGATATCGTTAGTGTTCTTGCTGAACGATTCCTCTTATCGGTTCTTTACGCTGCAGCTGAACACACAAAGAAACATACATTACTGTCTCACAAAAGATCCATCTTCAATACAGTCAACATGTTATACATCTCCTGTTGTACCAAAAATGACATAGTAGACACAGCGCTAGCTCAATGCTAGCAAGACATAGGAAATCCCATTGGCATACTAGCGGTTAGCATACATCAATATAATTCCTGTTTCAAAACAAAATTTCAACTTTTGTCACAAAGACATGTCACAATTACTCTCTTAGAAAAACACAGGGAACTCTGAATGTCCAAATATGAACAGGCAAATGTCATCCAACCGGAGGAAAAATGAAAAGTTGGATTCAGGCTCTTTTTCTTCTTCTGTCATTTAATGGCAGATCGCAAACAACATTCAGGTTTATACCGCCACCTACTGTACAAGAGTGTGCAACATCATGTCCCCACCTTAAGATTCTGCCCATAATTATTGTCTCTCTCAGAAAGCTGAAAAGTGCTTTCCTCACATCTCTGATCTTTCTTCAGTTAATAACATGAAATGAAATCATACACTGTGTCATGTAGCATGGTATTTATTTTTAACTTATTTTTACTTATTACTGTCTTGAGATATCCAGATCTAGCGAAAACTTAAGACTTATCAACATATACACAATAAAATGTTGTTGACAAAGAAAACCCGTAAAAGCCTACTTTAGGAATCAATAAGGGCATCGATATCGATAAAATCTTATCAGTACCCATCCCTAGTCTGGACTCAGTCTTAGAGAATGGGTCAGGAGCTTTGACAACTAGTGGGAGCATAGAGTAGAGCCCCCACTACTCTTTCACATCAGAGGAGTTAGTGGAGATGGTTCAGGCACTTAGTAAGGATGCTGCCTGGACGCCTCTCTTAGGAGAAAACATCCAAGTGGGACAGAGCCAGAATTCAAGACTGGGAATGTCTTGGATTCCCCAAGAAAAGCTGGAAAGAGTTGCTGAGCAGAAGGAGGTCTTGGTGGATTTACTTAGATTCTGCTCTGGTCGCCCGACCCCAGATAAGCTTGAGAAAACGATTGGACAGATGACATGTTTCAAGAAAGAATCAGGGCTGTTTTTTTATTTATCAGGGGTTGTCGTTTCAGGAAAAGTTAAAAAGGGTTATTTATTTGACAGATGTACAGGCATGCAGATAAAAAACAGATTTTTTTTGTACACAATTTGGCGTCTTGACAGCTCACCCTGAATTATGAAAATAGTGACTCTTTCACAGCCTGAACACACACACACACACACACACACACACACACACACACACACACACACACACACACTATTCTCTAGCTCTGCATTGGCAAACCATCCGAATGCATCAGCCGCTGTGCCAGCTCTGTTTTAGTGGCCTCTCCATTCTCTTACAGCATCGTAACATTTGTCCCAGCTGGTGCCACTCAACCTACAGCAGCTGCATGGGAACATGCAGGGCAAACATTAGCCCATCTGTACATACTGAAATATCCTCTCATCAATAACAAACAACACCTCTCTAAACTGTCACATATATACTCATGGGAAAGGGAAAATGTTGTTGTACAAGTTTAATGATTATTGATAATTATCCATAATTAAATTATATTTATTTATTTATTTATTTTTACATAAAGCTCATTCTGACAGAGTTAGATGAGAATATTGACACCACAGTAATGTTAGAATAGGAAACATGAGCTACATTCCCATTTCCTGTAAGCTGGAATTCATTCTGAGAAGACCCATATCAGCATGTATGAGCTCGAAATGGTGGAAAAATATGAGTCTGGAACCAGCAAGACGAGCATTTCAACGCAGGTGATGTAGTTTGAGAGTCTCATCTGACATCTTTCTTTAAAGTGCAGTTATTTATCAGTCGATATATGCTACATGGCTGCTATACAAGCTACAGGTAGCTTGACACCAAAAAAGACACTGACACTTCTGGATGTCTGGTTTATTACTAAAGCTAATTGGCTTGTTAGCATAACAAAACAAGCAGCATTGGCTTCACATTTTTAAGATCCTCTCATTTTTAAGAAATGAAGACGAAATATCAACCAAGATGTATGGGACTCAGTCCGAAGGGAACTGACGTCCCTTCTTTTCGTTGACCAAAACTTCTGGTCTAAATCATGCAATTCTCGGGGAAAGTTACTGTAGTGGAGGATGTGACCTTAATGTAGGTGGAGCTTTGTGTGTTTTTGCTTCACTTTTGGGCACGCCATCCATCATTTAGCACAGCATTTGACAAGCTTCTTAGCTGTTACTAAACAAAGCACACCCAGCAGTTTCTAAGTTGTTGTAAGTTCAGGGAAACAGTTTGTTGCTTAATGTTAAATATGGATGAACAGTACAGGCCAGCAGTTTGGACACAACTTCTCATTCAATGCGTTTTTTTTGATTTTCGTGACTATTTGCATTGAAGATTCTCACTGAAGGCATCAAAACCTTAGAACGAACACGTGGATTTATGTACTTAACAAAAAAAAAAGGTGAAATAACTGAAAACATATTTAATATCTTAGTTTCTTCAAAATAGCCACCCTTTACTCTGATTACTGCTTTGTACACGTTTGGCATTCTTCAAGAGTTAGTCACCTGAAATGGTTTTCCCTTCACAGCTGTGCCTTATCAGGGTTAATTCGTGGAATTTCTTGCTTTATCAATGGGGTCGGACCATCAGTTGTGTTGTGCAGAAGTCAGGTTAATACACAGCCAACAGCCCTATAGGACAACTGTTAAAATTCATATTATGGCAAGAACCAATCAGCTATCTAAAGAAAAACGAGTGACCATCATTACTTTAAGAGATGAAAGCAGTCAGTACGGTAAATAGGCATAAAAATAAAGAAAACTGAATGAGAAGTTGTGTCCAAACTTTTGGCCTGTACTGTGGATTCCTTTTCTGCTGTTTCTAGTCAATATACTAACAGACTCTTGGGTTGAAACATCCTGTGCAAACGTGACTGTGGTGTCAATTCACTCATCTTTCAGCATCAAAAATCAAATGAGTGAAGTTTTTTATTTCTTTTCAAACAGATTAAACTGGTCCTCGAAGTTGTAGTCTCTCTGTCAGAGCTGAAAAAGACTTTACGGAGCTTCTAGCATTAGCAACGTCAGCATCACAACTCCTCTGCCTCTTGCCTTAGCTTAAACTCTCTGCCTCTGCCTGCACACAGCACATTCATATTCTTTCATGTCTCTCTGCATGATTATGCACAACCCTGCAGCTCATGCGCCACCCTTTCACTGTGACCTGACACCTGCTCAGTAGCATCAGCATGCATGATGAGTGTGCGCGTTTGTGTGTCATAAGTGTCTGCATGTCTATAAGAGTGGGTGTAACACACGCATGTGCTCAGGTGTATGTTTTTACATGAGTATTCTGCTTATCGTCCGTCATTTTACCTAAGCGGTCTGATTTGAAAATAGCATGCTGCTCTATGAGTCACACAAGCCTGCAAGTTTAATTTAACATCTTGTTTTGGTGACAGGAAATCTGCCCACATGGCTTTAATTTTGATCTCTGCAGTTCAGTTTTATTGTAGAAGTTTTTCATTCAGGTATAAAAGGCGATCACACTGCCGCTGTGGTCATTCGCTGCTTTCCAATGAGTCAGGGTTGTAATTTGAATTTTACCGTGCAGGAGCCATGTTGTTTATTGATCTCACTCTGCAGTGACTTGATGCTTCTCTCGTCAGCTTCTGAGTCTTGTTTGTTTCCTCTCTTTGTCTTTCAAATTAAAGATAGCTGTCAGCATGATCAAAAAAAAAAGATTAAAAAAAAAGAAAAAAAAGTTTCAATGTGATTTTCAAACGTCCCTAAAAGCTGCCGAAAAGGATTTTTTTTGTTTTATTTTCTCTCCTGTGTCGACTATTTTTACTGCCGGGATGAAATGAGTAATTCTCATTGTCCCCACTGTTGTTCATTCTATATGAATGTCTCCTCTGTATCGTTTTTTTAAAGCAGATTTAGTTTAATTGGAATGAGAGCCGTCAAGAAAATGTCTGTGATGTAAAATGTGCAACAAAAACAATTCGTACAAGACATAGCTTCTATATATAGCTTCTATATATAAATATATATATTCAAAGAAAAAGTATGAAATATAAAAAGAACCACTCTGATCTTTTCTAAGAATGTATTTTGATTATGTAAATGAGCACTATGACTCTGCTTGGTTTAAAAAGAGCAAAAAAAGGCATATTCTACGGTGTCTCTCGTATCCTTTGGGTGTGGGTATGAAGCAGCAGCAGTAAATAAATGCATGGTGATCTTCTGTCTCCTGTTCATATTTAAAAAGCTCTGTCTATTTACCAGCACTGTGTCTCTCAGTCAAGACTGTATTTGTGAGGTTTTTTGGCCTTTCTCACGGCGCTTGGAACGGTAAAAACATTCTCGGGAAGTGGGGGGTCCTTTTCTTGTGTTTGCATATCGCTGCTGCTACAAACAACTCTGATCCAATCAGCCTCTGCTGTAATGACCTTTGTCGTGTTATTGATTGAGGATTTAATGCATCAACTGCAAGGAATTTGCATTTACTTACAAATAAAGAGAAACATTTACAGAATATGTCAACACATTTGCTTCATTTGTTTTTGTTGTTTACATGTTGAAAGGTTTTCTTCCTGCAGTGGGACTCATGCAAGGCTGACTTGTTTTAGTTTAGAGGTCACTTTAAGATGTTGTCACTGAGTAAACACTTCATTTACTTTCCCCCTGCCTGTGTGAGCGCTGGTATGCAATCACACCACAGAGCTGCCTCCCAGCGCCATGGCAACGGGACAACAAAACAAGCCATCCAAACTTTACTGGAGGGCTCTGATTGGTCACTAGCTGTCACATAAAGAAGCAAAGTCCCTCCACAGTCCACACAAGGAGCTTGACCCTCCTATTAAGCAAGATAGGTTGAGGGAAGACACACTGAAGTACCTGCTGGTCAAACCCAGGGCAGTGATTTCACTGGCAGTAAAGTATTTTAACACCACCCCGAGTCTAAAAAGAATCCCAGCAGAATTCAGAGGGCAATTATTGCATAAAGGTAGCAAAATATATCTTTCGCAGCATCGATAGCACCATTACTCATGGCTGAAGTCATGGTTCACGGGGAGAAGTTGGCCAAGGAGACGCTGTTGCCTTCTGTGCTGGAAGACGATGACGCAGGAACACAAAGTGAGAAGCTGCAGCTGTGGGAGGTAGGACGCTGAAGCATCCAGCCAAGTCGGTGAACTTTAAAGTAAGAGAAGTATCAGGGAGAGAAGAGGGTTGTTATGATGTTAAGTAAGACACAGGTGATGTCCTTCTTATACTCCTGCAAGAGTATAGAAATCAAGGTCCTGACAAACGCACAAGCTCTTGACACGTCTGAGCACTTTTCTCTGCCAAGGGTGAGGAAAAACAGGCTGAGAAATACACGCCAGAGACCTTTTGTTTCCTTTTTATGGGCCTTTTCTTTAGACCAGTGCAGGCTACATGAATTAACTTAATGGGGGGACTCACCTTGGAAGTCTGTTTTAGTCACACTTTTATGTCATTGGACTGCAATACAGAGAGAGAAATACATGTTAGCGGCATGACCGTGAAAATAAATATCCAATTTTCTAGACAAAAAAAGAGTCTTAGATCACAAGGGGAACAGCTCTAATAGAATGCGGTGTTAAATGTTGTCATTTCCAGCTTAAATTTAATCCAAAAAATAGTGCAAAGACAACCAAACAAATGCTAAAATTGTAAACAAATACATTACTACCAACAACATGGTTTAAAAAAAAAGAGAAAAACAGGAAAAGAAGTTTGCGACAGGTTAGTAAATAACATGACTGTCTGCTTGAGAGACTCAGAGAAGGTAAAGATTGGAAGCGATTCATCATTTTGTGAGGGACTGCGTGAGTAAATGGATGGACAGTTTCAAAACTGTGTTTCCCAGCATTAAGAGCATTTAGAGATTTCATCAAATTCAGTTTATAATTTTAAAGGAAGATTGAAAGAATCTTGAGAAATCTTTGTTCAAAAAGGGTGAAGCCAAAACTGGAGAAATATGATTCAGGCTCTGACCAAATCGGACAAAACCAAGACAGCATGTCACTGTCATAACACATCTTCATTCTGGCGTATTGTTAAAGAGGAGGTGACCTTACTTCTGGTTTCCTTCTACCACTAGTATTTGTTAATGCAGCATATATTTTTCTTTAAAATATTTATTTATAAGTTTTAAAACTCCTCTTTTCACTATATTGTGTTACTGAAAAGGTTTAAATGTTTTGCAGACGATCAAATTCTCTATTTTAATAATATGCATTTTGGGGGATTTTGGCTTCACTTCAGAGGAACTGTAATGTGGTCCATCTTGTTTTACAATCTATAGTCCACCTATCAATTGGGTCTACATTAGTGATTCTCAACCTGCGGGTCATGGCCCTTTGGTGGGCCGCAAATGTATTGCAAGTGGGTCACCAAATCTTTTCCAAATGAGTTTGATTTTTTTGGTCAGGGAGAATGAAATTATCTAAAAACAAAAATGTACAGAATAATTTTTTAAATGTCGTGTCTAAAAGGATTGGAAAACTGTTCAAACGTTCACATATTGAAATAGTGCCCTGAGATAGCATTATATGGCTTCCAAATTTATGGGGTCAGGGGTGAGCTGTGAAAATTTTTGAGTTGTAAAAGTGGACCCTGACTTAAAAAAGTTTGGAAACCATTTGCAAATTGGACTGATTGGGCTGTGATAGGATAGAGATGTTAGTTTGGATGAAAAGAAACAAGATAATTCAGTTGGATCGGATTAAACAGCCACATAAGAAGTTCAAAATCTATATAATATTGATGTTTTATTGATGACTTGATTAAGTAAATCATGGTATAAGATGTGATGAAAAATCCCTCAGCCTTAAAATAAAGAGAGTGAAAAAAAAAAAGCTCCAACAGCCTCTGGTTCAAAAGTGTAAGAGAGAAAGTCAGAGAGGGTGGAAGAAGTAACTTGAACTGTGAAGACAAAGGGATTCAAGCTTAAAAAGAGGAGTTAAAATGCTCCATCCACATTCGTTGGACTCTGTTGTCCAAACAGTAGGTATCAGTTTTATTCTCCTGGCAGTAAATCCATCTAATCTCCTCACTCAGGCTGCCAGCAACAGCAGCAGCAGCAGCAGCAGCAGCAGTGGCTCTGAGGAGTCACGATGTCTTATTGTGTCATTCTCCTCCCAGCAAAGAGTGAGCCGGACAGAGGTCGGCGTGCGTGGGCTAAAGGACCGGCGCTCCAGCCCTGACGGGGATGAGCTAGTCGGAGGTGAAAGAGAGTGTGAAGAGGAGGAGGAGGAGGAGGATGAAGAGGAGGAGCAGGTGATCTCTGATGAGGACTACGACACAGATTTAGAGCTTGCAGGTAAAAATAAAGATGTTTTTGGACATGAAGGGAGTTTTGATTGATTATATTGTTGTATCATGTATTGATAGTATCTCCAGCCAAAACAGGAGAATGTTTATCAATCATACAATCTTCAGTATATTATTAAATCTGTCAACCACAAGAGCCAAAAGAAGGATTCAGGATCCTTAAAGTGTTGCACCCCAGTCGTGCTGGGTAGAATTTAACACTGATCAGTCCACCTCCCTGATTTCTTCATCATGCAATCATCTCAGAAACAAGAAAAAAAACAAAACAAAACAAAGAAAATCGACAACTCCTCCACACGCCTGCCCACGCATGTGGAGCCCCGCTTTGCATCTTAATGGTTTCATCTGAGTCTTTGTGTCAGGCTGAAGTGGAAACCATCTGCTCTGAATGAGCTCCCCCTGACAGGTCCAAATCTGCCATGAGGGACTTTTTAATACCACACTCAAAAGCCCCCCCCCCCGCCACATCTCTGCTTTCACAAAGAGGTTTTGATGAGGAACAATTCAGACAGAGAGACAGTGCTGATCGTGTCTTTATTCGTTCGGCAGATGAAGAGGAGGGATATGACCCGACGGGACAGAAGTGCTACGTGGAGGCGTGTGAAAAGTTACAGGTGGTTCCTTCCTCCTGTTTCCTGCGGCACCTGCAGGATAGTGAGCTGAACATGATGCATCGTGGTCTGGGGCCTAAGGTACTCTAATTTCATGTTAGTATAAAAACTAGAAGAGGAGAAATAGACAGAAAATGTGGCTTCTCATGAGGCACGGTGACCCTTAAAGGGTGATAAAGCAAAGCCATTTATATATACAACCTGATCCCAATGAAGTTGGGATGTTGTGTAAAACGTAAATAAAAACAGCATACTATTATTTGCAAATTCTGTTTAACCTTTAATCAATTGCATACACTACAAAGACAAACTGATACACTTTCTTGGTATTTGCACATATTCACACATTTTAGATTTGATGTCTGCAACGTTCCTAAAAAGCTAAGACAGGGGCAACAAGAGACTGGAAAAGTTGATAAATGCTGAAAAAACAGCTGTTTAGATCATTCCACAGGTGAACAGGTTCATTAGAAACAGGTGAGTGTCATGATTGGGTATAAAGGAAGCATCCCCAAAAGGCTCAGTCCTTCACAAGCAAAGATGGGGCCAGGTTCAATACTTTGTCAACAACTGCGTGAGCAAATAGTCCAACAGTTTAAGAACAATGTTTCTCAGCCCAGAACTGCAAAGGGATTCATCACAGGCCACAATATCATCAAAAGATCCAGAGAATACAGAGAAATCTCTCAGCCTAGAAACCAACATTGGATATCTGTGACTTTTGATCCCTCAGGTGACACTGCATTAAAAACTGACATCATTGTGTGAAGAGTATAAGCACGTGGGCTCAGGAACACCTGAGAAGATCAGTGTCAGTTAACACAGTTCATCACTACATCTGCAAGTGACAGTTCAAACTCTACCATGCAAAGACAAAGCCAGATATCAACAACAGACAGAAATGCCACTGCCGACTTTTCTGGGTTCGAGATCAATAGATGGACTAACGTAAAGTGGAAAAGTTGTGCTATGGTCTGGTGGGTCCATGTTTTGAACTCTTTTTGGAAATCATGGACGTGGTGTTCTCAGCGTAAAGCTCAAGAGACAGCATCTGTGATGGTACGGGGGTGTGTTGGTGCTCATGGCATCTTGGGTAACTGTCACATCAACAAATTCTGCCACCCTAGTCATGTCTTTTTCAGGGACGTCCCTGATTTTTTCAACAAGACAATGCCAAGCCACATCCTTCATGTTACAACAGTGTGGCTCTGTAGTAAAAGAGTGCAGCTACAAGACTGACCTGCCTGCAGTTCAGACCTGTTGCCCATTGAAAATGTGTGGAACATTATGAAGAACAGAATACAACAACGGAGACTCTGGGACTGTTGAACAACTGGAGTTGTGCATCAACAAGAATGGGAAAGAATTTCAGCTCCAGAGTTTCAACAATAAGTGTCCTCAGTTCCAAAAAACTTATTGAGTGTTATAGAAAGGAATGTAAGGCTGCAACACAATGGTAAACATACCCTGTCTCAGCTTTTTTAGGACATTGTTGCAGGCATCAAATTCAAAATGGGTGTATATTTGCAAAAAAAAGAAACTCAATAAAGTTTATCAGTTTGAACAATAAATACCTTGTCTTTAGGATTTGCAAATCATTGTACTCTATTTCCATTTACCTTTTACACAATGTCCCAACTTCCTTTAAAGTGGGTTGTATATTTGCATCCTTTTTTGTCTAGTTTCCAGTTTGTCCAAATTCTGCTGTTAAAAGGAACCTTATGACCCCATAAGTGAGATTAGACTGATGAGATGTTAACACTTAAATGCAACACTGGGGATCCTGCTTTATTAACAAGAAATGACATGGGTTTTTTTTATTTCCCTACCTTAAAACTTTTCATTCAGCTCTAAATGTTTTTTTCTTCTCCTGTTTCAGACCGGTTTCATTGAAAAACTTGAACCGAACCTCAAAGGTCTGAGCTCCTGTGTCGGTGTCAGATCAGTAACTGACTCATTAATTCAAAGTCATGCTCTCCCCTGGGAAGCACCGAGCTGATCATGACAGAGTCTGTGCAAAAAAAGCAGAGCAGCTGGGATTCAACAAGTTTTCAGTCCTGTTTCCGGGGGTAGATCATGCAGGTGCACATCTCTGCAGGGCGTGCTGTTCATGTAGTATGATCTCACATGAATATTCAAAGCCAGCACTGAACTAATTCATTTAAAAAAAAAAGAAGCTGAACGTGTTGGTTTTTATTCACAGGGAGCTCATTAAGTGAATCTGAGTTATTTCTAGGGAACAAATGAATCTCAGTGCTGCTGAAGTTCAGGAGTTTTTCAGGAGTTCTTCAGGAGTTTTATCTGGATTCTGCTGTTTCTGCCAGATTAAAAAATAAAAAATAAAATAGGGAGATTTGCACTAACAAAAAAGGAGATGATTTCATTTTACGAAATGCTGACTTTTTTATCTTCTAATTGCATTTTCTTATCTCCTAACTCAGAACTATTTCTCATATTTTTGCATTTATTTGCCACTATAGTAACTTCAAATCTCAATTATTTCAGTGTTTCTCTTTGAATTTCAACTTTGTATGACATTATTTCAACTTTTTATTGTATTATTTCAGTTAGATATCTCACATCTTGAATCTCATTTTGACATATATCTCATAATTACAATATTGTACATACAATTTTTAACTTTTTATCTTATGACTGACTTTTTCTGCCTTGGAAATGATTTAGAATTTCATAACTTCAACTATCATCCATTTTTTTTTTTGCCTTAGTATCTCATGAGTTCAGTTAAGAATCTCATAATGTTAACTTTTTATCTTATAATTAAAACTTTTTGTCTCGATTTCAACTTAGCATCTCATACCTTCAACTTTTTATGCTATAATTATTGCTCATTATCTCGTAATTTTCACTATTATCCCATTCTTTTGACCTAGTATCTCATTAAATCTACATATCTAAAAAAAATTAAAATGTCAAAATTTCTTCTTTTGTCTTAATCTCAAGATATTGCATTATTTCAAAATTTCTTCTTTTCATCTCTTAATTTGATCATTTTTTTAATTATATTTTTTACAACTTTATCTCAAAATGTGGATGTATTTCACAGAACTTTGACTTTTTATCTCAACATTTTGATTTTTTTTTTATCCCAAAGTAACTACTTTTTTCTGAAAATTGTAACTCCTTATCTCATTTGATCTTTTATCTCAAAATTTTGACTTTTTATCTTACAGTTTTGACATTATTATCTAAAAAAATTTGACTTTTCATCTAAAAAATTTGACTTTTCATCCAAAAATTTAGACTTTTGATCATACAGTTTTGAATTTTGGTTTGGACATTGGAATAACGTCAGTAGCCCAGTGCAGCGACTCATTATAAATATCATTGGTCTGTAGAACAAGTTAAGAAAACCTGAATATTTTGGGAAATAAAATCCCTCTGCACATTATTTTACCACCAAAAAGGAGGTAATGTCCGAGCAAAAGAGGATGTTTGGTCACACTGTCTAAAGTACATTTTTATGCGGTCGATTTGTGCGTTTTGGTGTGTTAAGGAAAACTAAAACTATCAGCTGCATCTGGCAGCAATGAATGTATGTTGGTGTCTTCAATCCTCTTCTTCAAGATTCAAAGAGCAACAACTCATGACATTTGCTCACCTGAGAAGAAAAAGCATGTTGCATTATGTTATAAAGGCACCTAATGATGAACAGAATGAGAAAAAAGGCGGGCATTAACAGAGAAAGTGAAAGATGTACAGTATGTTTAGTCATGTCTCCCTCCTGTAGCTTCACTTTAACCCACAAGCTCTTACAATTAAAAGCATATTGATGTTTAATCGATGCAAAACTGCTCTGCACGTCATGAAAATGTGAATATGTGTCCCCTGCTGCTCTTAGAAACACATTTTTACAGCCTCCCACTGCTCCATAATGCTACAAATGAAAGTTGACAAAGTAAATCCATTCCTTCGCATCATGAGGGCAAACTTTAAATGTTCCCCTTTTGCTCCCAATCACAGAGCGGAGAGGTAAAGAAGTTACCGTAAGAGCTGTTAGTGGAGGTGTTTTTCATCTTTGAGGTAGAAAAGCTCCAACGTGCATCGAGAAACCTTTGATTTGCGTTTCTATGCTGTGGTTTTTAAGGATCAAGTTAACAGAAGGTTTCATGCACTCAACTTTCTCATTAGCAAAGCTGGAAACTATAATTTTCATGTTCTGCATGCTTCATTTCTGACCTATACGCCTCCACACGGCTCCATTCTGCTTCATTTGTCTCAAACAGGTTTAATACTCTCTCTCTCCCTCTCTCTCTCTCTCTCTCTCTCTCTCGCTCTGCCCACCTGCATCACTACATGAACTCTTTTAACTGAACACACAGATATGAAAAATACACTGCGGTGAACAAACAGCAGAATTTCACTCAAGGGGGGGTTTGGTTTTGTGTTTGCAGGGCACCAAAGCACTGGCGGTTCCCCTGGTAACCAACACTTCAATACTGAGGCTGAACCTTCGAGATAATTGGATGGAAGGAATGGGAGGAGCTGCCGTGGCTGAGATGTTGAAGGAAAATTGTTACATTACAGGTGGTTTCACCGGGCACTCGAGCATGCACATATGGTGTCACCCCCCCCACCCCAAACTCTGCTTCACCTTCTTCAAGCTGCAGTGCCACCCCCACATCCACTCCTATGACACTCTCACCTCGTTTCTGCACCACAGCACATGGCTTAACATCTGGGGTGCGTGTTCAGTATTAATTTAACGTCAGCTCAATGCTCAAGAAGCCAAAGAGAAACTGACAGAGAATAATTCCATCAGAGAGAGATAAAATTCCTCTGAGTCATGTCAGTTTGTTTTATATTTACCACCTTTTATGGGCTAATCCTGTTATAAGGATGCATATAGAGAAACTGATGACCTGCAAATATATGTTTGCATAGAGTGAGCATATTCTAAAAACCCAAAAACAGAACGAGTACCCTCTATAGATCCTGCAAAAATGTCCAAAGATACGCAAAGTAGCTTCATAACTCATTTATTTACTGAAAACACTCTTTTTTGTTTATAAAGTAAACAAAAATAATGTATAGAGGTCCTATTCTACCATTTCAAAAAATAAAACATTTAAAAAACTGGCTTTTTCAGGACTTTTTTGCCCATATCAAGCCAAAATTTAGGGAAAAGTCACATCATTAAGATGAGTGAACATTTAGATTTTTATATTTTGTTTGTTTGTCTGTTTTTATCTCAGAATTATGACCATTGATCTAAAAGTTTAACTTTTTATCTCAATTGTTTTACTTTTTATCCCATAAATTTGACTGTTCATCCCAGAATAATGACTTTTTTAGCTCAAAATTTCAACCTTTTCAAAAGAAAATTGACTTTGTATCTCAAATTTTTTGGCTTTGTATCTCATGACTTTGACTTTTGATATGAGCTCCAAGTTTCTATCCCATTATTTTGACTTTTTAATCACAAAATTTTGACTTGACTAAAAAACTTCTATAATTTCGACTGTTTATTTCAGAATAATGACTTTTTAGCTCAAAATTTCGACCTTTTCCAAAAATATTGACTTTATATCTCATATTTTCTGCTTTGTATCCCATCATTTTGATTTTTGATTCTCAAAAATTTGACTTTGTCTCAAAGTTTTATCTTTAACTATCAGTTTTATGACCTTTTATCTTAAGTTTTCGACCTTATCTCTAAATTTTGACATTTTTTATCTCAAATTTTTTGACTTTGTATCTTAAAGTTTTTACATTTAAGAAATCAGAAATCTAACTTTTACCCCAAAATTTGGCCTAAACCTCAAAATTTTGGCCTTTAAACTTTATTTTAAAAACTTTTTCCTCATAACTTTAATTTCTTTATCTTAAAAGTTTAACATTTTATCCTATAATGTTGACTTTTTATCCCAAAATGTTGTCATTTTATGTAATAATTTTGACTTAATAGTGGCCAAAAAAAAAAAAATAGCAACACCGTATAAAAATCAATGGCCTATAGAACAAGCTGAGAAAAACCTGTGCATTTTGGGGAGTTTTATAAAATCCCTCTGGAAATAATTAGACCACCAGAAAGGAGGAAATCTCAGGGCAAAAGAGGACATTTTGTCACCCTTGTTTCATCAAGTTTGACCCTTGTCCATGCAAGCTCATTCCTCTCTCCAATCCTACATGACAGAAAAGACAGAAGAAGAAAAAAAAGAGTCTTGGGGTTAATTAAGCTGGAGTGAGAAACTTTTTTGGGCTCCCTCCAATGAGCTCCAAATGTCATAAAATCATTTTGCTATTGTGGCAAAAACAGCACATTTGGTCTCAAAGTTCTCCATCCTTCTTCATTCATGAGTCAAGAATCCTCACAGGACCTTTTGAACTGCTGAGGTTTGAAGATTTGATCAAATTCATCCTCTTCCCAGCAGGCAGTCCTTCAAAAAAAAGGAAACGATGACAACGAATCATGACTGAAAATACTCAAAGCTTTTGAAGTGGCTGAACTTTGAAGAATAGGGAGATAAAATCTTAGCGTTTCTTGTATGAAACAATCTCCAGCAGTGGAAAAGTTATTTCAGAATGTATGAAGACTATATATGTTATCTCTGTAGTTGTCAGTGTCTCTTGATTCATATTTCTTCACCTAACCTGACATTTTCTTCTCTTTCCTGTCAATCCCAGAGGTGGATTTATCCAACAACAGACTCGGGGATTATGGGGCCAGAGCGATTGCTGGGATGCTGAAGGAGAACAGCTCTCTTTTGAGGCTTAATCTGTCTGGAAACCGTTTCACAGACCGCTCTGCTGAACACCTCGGTCCGGCCTTGATGAGCAACACGAAGCTGCAGCATCTGGACCTCAGCTACAACGCTCTGGGAGAACATGCAGGTAGAACAATCTGAACACAGCTCTCATATTTTGGTATTTTAAAGAGAAACCTTATCCAGTACTCTGATCTTTGGCAAAAACTCAACTCAACCGTTGGGGATGTTGCAACAAGAACAGTATTTTGAGCAAGAATTCACAAACTTTAAACCGCCAAGGAAAGGAAGTCTTAGATTACATCAACATATTACTTCTACTTGTGCGACCTGCATGTCAGTGTGTAACCCACCATAGCTGCATTAGTGTTTGTGGTTGGGTAAAGACATTTATTAGGTCATAATAAAATCAGAAACTTCCAAAATGACCAAAAGTTTACATACCCTGGTAATTTTAGCCTGATAATCAGTGTGTGTATAAAAAGTCAGTGAGTTTCTGAGCTCCTGACCAACCCTTGCATCTTTCGCCCAATGCTGCACTGACATTTTGGGATTCTGAGTCATGGGGACAGCAAAAGAACTGTCAGAGGATCTGTGGGAAAAGGTAATTAAACTGTATAAATTAGGAAAGGGATAAAAAAAGATATCCAAGGAGTTGATGATGCAAATGAGGAGCGTTCAAAAACCAAACCATAGTCAGATAGACCAACAAAAGCTTCAGCAACAACTGCCATGCAAATTGTTCAGGATGCAAAGAAAAACCCACAAATAACTTCAGCGGAAATACAGGACTCTCTGAAAGAATGTGGTCTGGCTGTTTCAAGATGCACAATAAGGAGGCACTTGAAGAAAAAGGAGCTGTCAACAGAAGAAGGTGATTTCTATGCAAATGCCACAAAGTATCCCGCTTATAATATGCCAAACAGCACAGGGACAAGCCTCAAAACTTCTGGAACAAAGTCATTTGGAGTAATGAGACCAAAACTGAACTTTTTGGTCACAAACATAAAAGCTACATTTAGAGAGGAGTCAACAAGGCCTATGATGAAAGTTACACCATTCCTACTGTGAAACACGGAGGTAGATCACTGGTGTTTTGGGGACATGTGAGCTACAAAGGCTCAGGAAACTTGGTCAAAACTGATGGAAGGATGAATGCAGCATGTTATCAGAAAATACTGGAGGAAAATTGGCACTCATCAGCTCAGAGGCTGTGTATGAGACATTCTTGGACGTTCAAACATGACAATGATCCAAAACACAAGGCCAAGTCGACCTGCCATTGGCTACAGATAAATAAAGAGAAAGTTCTGGAGTGGCCATCTCAGTCTCCTGATCTCAATATCATGTAGCCACACTGGGGAGATCTCAAACCTGAAGTTCATGCAAGACAGCTCAAGAATGTACAGGAACTGGAGGCTTTTTGCCAAGAAGAATGGACAGTTTTACCATCTGAGAAAATAAAGACCCTCATAAGACTTCAAGCTGTCATTGATGTTAAAGGGGCGATACACAATATTAAGAACTGGGGTATGCAAACTTTTGATTAGAGTCATTTTTGTAGTTTCTGTTGTCATCATGATCTAAAAAGAGTAAACACAAATGTTTGTTGATAAATGGCTTCACTCAACCACTAACAATGAGTGGAAGAAAAGTTTTGTGTTCTCAGTCATATTCCTTTTAAAAATGACCAAGAAATCATAAATTCTGCCAGGGTATGTAAACATATGAGCACAACTGTATGTTGCCTTGACGTCAGTAGTAAAAGTGGAGACAGACATAATATATTTACGTTATTCGGATCATACTGTTGAAGTCAGGACCTTCATTCAAGCCCCCCCCCAATCTAAAAAGTCTGTATATGCCCCTGACTGAATGCACCTTAAAGCCCTATAAATAAACCAATTACAGAGAAGAGTGCAGATTAATACGATATTCTGACCATGTATGATAAGTGCTACCTTCTTTAATAGGATTTAGAAAGCTATTCTCATAAAACCAGTAAGAAGTCGCTGTAATGGTGCAGTCTTATCTCTGAGCAGACAGAGGACAGCAGACTGCGGCAGACTGTGGCATTCAAAGGTCAAGAACGTACCGGCTTCATTAAAACCTCTTTCAATTATGACGAGGATGAGCTCTGTGACAGGCAGTCTGTGGAGGAAGCACAGTCTGGGATGTACTGAGGATGTGATGGAGGTAATAGAAAATAAATCTGTCTGTAGGAAAAGGGGGCACTGCTCTGTCTTTTTGCTGTTTGTATGAATCACCCCCACATACTCAATTTCCTCCACGGCTGGAATATCAAAGAACGCCCTCATCGGCTCTGAGCGCACACTTCCGAACAGCGGAGAGAGAGTACACCAATCTAACACTCACTGACATCCAAGCTGCTGTTATTACTTTTCCACAGCGCATGTTTTCTGTGATTACGAAGCGCTGAGGGCCGTGCACTTTCTTATCATTGGCGTGATAAAATCAGGGATCTCTCTTTGTGATTTCTGCATCACGCTTACTCACTGGTGCTTTAAGGCAATGAAACACACTCACACCATCTCAGCGCAGATGAGATAAGTTGCCCGCAGAGATTGTGGAAGTGAGTGTTTGATTTTAATAAGTGCTTCTGATTATACTTCCCTGCTACTACAGTGTCATATCTGTTATTTCCTTCCTGCTCCAGTCTCTGGGTATGAAACACACGTCACAGGCTTTACATCAGGAGTGTCCAAACTTTTTTTCTAAAAGGGCCGTATTAGAAGGACCGAGGACATGTTTATCAACAGTGAAAGTAACAAATGAGTGCTCAATTTGAAAACTATTTTGTTTTGGTAGTTTCTGTAAAAAACAAACATACAACCACCACAAAACTGTCTCCAAATTTAGTCAAAAGTGTTATTATCACAGACAGACCAATGGGATAAAACCTAACCTGGGAAAAATATGTTGTTTTTTTACGGAAGGATCAGGATCTGGAAATTATCCCGGTTGTTTATCAGACAGTTATACAAACATTTTCAACCCCAAATATTTCTGATCCTGCATTCGGAACCATTTTATGTATCAACTTTTGTCTTTTCTTCACCATTTCAACTTAAATTCAGTCTTTTGTCCTCTCATGTTTTTTTTTAAGTGGCCTATGCACAGTCCAAATTTTTGTGAGATGTTATCAGATACATTTAAGGTTTTTTCAAGCATCTGATGGAAACTTTAAATGTACACAATTAAAACATGATTAATTTAACCCTCTGATGCATGAATTATGAAAGTCAGTGAGAGGATTTTTCCCTTCAGTGTTTTTATTTGTCTTAAGGCATGAAAAAGAGTTGTTCCTTTTTTTTTTGTTTTCTCCTAATATTTGTAGCTGAGCATTCGACAAAAAACAGTGTGAACTTAATGTAAATATGACTTAATTGGTTTTTCTTTTCTTCTTTTTTTCCCCCCCAGTAATTTCATGAATAATCTTTTTTTAATGCTTTGCGAAACATTTTAACACTCTTTCATCCATTTGAACACTGAATTATTTATAGTTTATAAGCTTTTTCACCCTCAAATGTTTGTCTATAACATTTTTTGAAAAAATACATGTGTTTGGAAAAATAAGTGAAAACATTTTTTCAGGCCCTAAGAAGAATAAAAATATCCTGACACAGGCTAATATGAATTTCCACCACACGAACCATTGAATTTAGGAGTAAATAACTTTTAAATAGGCGTCCACTGTAGTGACCACTCTGCACCACAGGGTTAATACATATTAAGATGAGAGCTGGGGGCCGCATGAAAATAGATGGCCGGCCACAATTGGCCCCCGGGCCTTAGTTTGGACATCCCTGCTTTCAATGCTGAAAGTGACTGACCTGTGTTTCTTTGTTTTCTGCAATAAAGTTGCATAATGGGGTTTTAAATTTTCATAAAGCCATTATTTTGTGTTTTATTTCTCATCCAAAGGACAACTCCTGGGAGACGCTCTGTCAGAAAACACAGGGTTGAGATCTTTAAGTTTGGCCTGGAACTCTATCAGAGGAAGAGGAGCTGTGCTGTTAGCCAATGGGATCCAGGTATTTCAACACAAAATCACTTTTAACTCTACGACACAGAATGATCATCTATTGTATACTGTGAAAATGACAAAGGGCCAACAGCTCTTACTGACGTCTATTAACAGCAAAAGTGACAAATGAGTGACAAAACTATGTCTTTAAAATTATTTCAGGAAAAAAAAAAATCAAAAACAGTCTCTTGGTTTAGTCAAACACTCTTGTGCTATAATTGCAGACTTATTAGATAAAACCAAACCTGGGAAAAAATGTGTCTTAATTTTTCATGGTAAGATCAGGATCTGAACTTTATCATTTGTTTATGAGACAATCCTAAAAACATTTTCAACCCCAAATATCTCTCATCCTGCATTCTGAAACCATTTTATGCATCAACTTTTGTCTTTTCTTCACCATTTCAATACTTTAATTCAGTTTCATGTCCTCTCATGTATTTATCTCTTTTTTTATTTATATTTTTAAAATTTGCCACAACTCACAAAGCACATTTCTGCATTATACCAAATGCAATTAAACATGTCAGCTGTAAGATTTGTTGAGTCTTTGCAGATTACATCGAGCTTTAGCTTTCTAAAGTAGCCTATGCACAGTCCAAATATTTGTGAGATGTCACCAGATATATTGAGGGTTTTTTTCAGGTACCTTATAGAAACTAGCCACAATTGGCCCTCGGGCCTTAGTTTGGACACCCCTGATCTAAAGGTTGTAATACAGCTGGAAGTATTCACAGAAAGTGGAGTACACCCTTGAAAAGCTGCTAGCCAATCGCACAGCTCAAATTTTTATGTATTTATTTAATTTATAGGGATGATGCACAGTTATTTATTTAAAACCATTTAACCAGGAAAGTCTTTGATCTAATCACACACAAAATAAAAATCAAAAACCAAAGCAGATCACCATATCTGGCGTAACATTAAAAAAATCAGCCATGGATGCATTTTCAACCTGATATGTCATCCTCAACACCTTCAGTCTACTTTTTAAAAGATTTACAGAGACCTGCTCCAGCAGGTTCCACGCTGCAGGGGCCGCCCATCTTAAACTCATTTTTCCCATTTCGAGTCATACTTAAAGAACAGACAGTGAGAAAAGGGTCTTGAGATCGAGACACAGAGCAAAGACTGCAAGTTCCAACATTTCTCAACTTATTATATTCACATAAGAATGAGGGAAGCAAATTAAGAAATGCGATACAGTGAAAGACATGCAAATGATTTTGTCTTCGAATAGAAAACGCAGACCAGTCAACTTAATGGGCCTTAAGGCTTCGCAAAAATAATCCAATTTTGATCATTTTCCCCATATTGCAGTTGTGATTTATTGTGTGATTATTTTTAGGTCTCCTGTCTTATGTGTTGGTGAACAAACACTAACAATAAAATGGCTGACAGTTCAAAGATGCGCTCACTTTGGAGGCTGCTTTTCCTCAGTTTTCCCTATCAGAGGTTTTTGGGGGCCAGTACTTCTTCAGGCTGCTCTTACAGCTTTGCCCAGTGTTATTACTTTGTAGCTGTCATAGCAACAGAAACATTTTTGCCACAGTGTCAACAGGCAGAGACGAAATGTATGTGAGTCGTGTCCATAGACTGTATAATGAGTGGACGTAACGATGTTCGGGTCAAACTGAAGCCTCCAGCAGATGCCCCGACCCCTGGTGTCTGGCTGCAGTATAGGTCATAAGCCCCGCCTCCCCATATATTCCAGATATGAGCCTGGAAAACTTTTAAAAAATTACGATACCTGGTAGAAACGTTTCTCTCATCCTTACACTAAGGTAGTATGACGATGTCACCTGGCTGCATGGCGTTCAGGTGTTTTTTTTCCTGAGAAGTTGGTTTCTCATTAGTTATTGGACGTTAAAAACCGTGATATAAGTTTCGTATTACGATAGTTGACAGCTGCCGTTCGTGAGTAGTTTTTATCGGGGATATAAGAAACTTCGGGAAAGAGAGCCAAAAGGAGACTAAACCTTCTGAAGAAGAAGAAATAAATATTTTTATTTCTCTTTTTTACTCTGCTCCACCGGAAATTCTCTACTGCGCAGACTCTGGCTGCAAGATGTCTCTACTGCGCAAACTCTGGCTGCACAATGGCGGCTAGAGAAACGGGTTTTTTTTGGCTTTAAAATCGTAGAACAGTGACAGGCGGAAGCACGCTGTCCATTCTATATACAGTCAATGGTCGTGTCAGGTTCTTGATATCACAAGTTGTTTTTGAGGTTTGTACCAATCAGAATTATATAAAATACTTGAAATATTTTGAATTTCTAGACAGATTTTTGTATTAATTTTGAAATCATGATTCACTTTTGCAGGTTGATGGAAAAACATTCTGTGTATCAAACCTCTCTAACTTGTTTATGCTGTTTGTGCAGCAGCCCTCTGGTCAAGTATTCATTAAGTAACTCCCAGCAGGGGAGACAGAAGAGGCAGCTTTTCCTTAATGACCAGAATGGTCAGGAGGACTCCTGATCATTACGCTGCGCTGAAGGCTTTGATTGATTCAGGTCCTGAGAGGCTTATTATTGTCTATTCCTGTGCTCTCTCACTTTAAATCCAGTTATTCCTTGAATCTCTGGTCAAGCTTGTTTAAATTGAAACTTCTGGTTATTATTTTTTCTTCCTTTGTTGTAGGGAAATTTTTCCCTCAGAGCTGTGGATCTGTCGTTTAATGGTTTTGGTAAAGAAGGAGCCATTGCTTTAGGACAGGCTCTGAAAGAAAACACTGGATTGGAGGAGCTGAATATCAGGTATGTGTCTTTATTTTCTGAGATCATCCATCCATAAATCACAATAAGAGGAAATTACTTTGATTGTTTTATCTCATTTGGCTCGAACTCTGAGAGAAAAACTACAGAAACCTTTCTGTATTAGACTCCCAGTGGTCAATTTGCTCCACTAGATTAGTTGTTTTGATAATAAATCTTCAGCAATGCTCCCCTCTGCCTTGAACTACATCTTCTTTGTTTCTCAAGCAAAACAAAGCGCTCTTCACAGTTTAGAGACATCTGAGAAACATCGATGAAAATGCCTTTTTAAAGATGACACTTTCTGATTGCTTCCCTCACACTCCAACACTTTCTGTTTTGTTGTCTTCTCCGTTTGTTTCTCGCCACAGTGAAAACAGAATCCCCCCTGAAGGAGCTATCCGCCTTGCCATGGGCCTCAAAGCAAACAAGACAATCAAGTCCCTGAATGTAAGCTGCTGAAAACAGATTGGTTGGAGCTGTGAAAGCTACGGGGGGCAACAGTGAAGACGATAAGATGAATAAATGGATCACTATATTTCGTTTTAATGGTGATCTCAAGCAGAGTTTTGGACTCATCTTAATCGAGTGTCTGAGAAGATATAATGGGGAAAAGTTGCACTTCAACTAAGTTACGGCCTGAGAATGTAATGATAACATATGCACTCGTGAGCTGGAGGATAGTTTGGGTGTTAAATTGTCTGTAAACTTTCTGTGAGAAGCTAAATTTTCACCATTCAAAGCTAAAAACTTTAAACAATCAATTGGAAGTTACATGTTTTAAGAAACAATCACATCTATTTGAAACTTAAATTCGGATCTGAAAGGCAGAAAAACTTGTAGGTAACAGCCATTATCCCGACTTTGCATAAAGATGGGAAACAAAGCACAAGAAGAGTTAGCTTGGCTGTTTTGAAACTGTCAAATGTTCAAAAAGCATCGATTTAACCCCTGTGATGTTACTGGGATGACATTTTTAAGCCTGCTATTGGTGGAACCATATTGGAAATACTACATCACTCTAGGAAACTGGAGTTAGTAGACTTCTTGTAGAGGCTTCACCTTGGCTACAAAAGGCTTGTGGAGATCTAAATGATTGGTGGATGGAGCTAGAAAATATGAGCCTCAGGTAGACAACAGAGTTGTTCACCTAGTTTTGAAGTTGTTTGGGTCTATGGCCCATTTCCACCAAGTGGTATGGTACGGATCAGTAAACTTTGATACAATTCGGATCGGTAAAGCCTGATCCTTTTTTCCTTACACACAGCCAACCAAGCCTTTTCTTGGTTGGCAGTGTGTAAGCCAGATGCTGATAACTCCATTAGCTACGTAATAGCATGATAGCATAGCAGCACAACACAGTTTTCCCCACTAATTACTTCAACAACATTCACAGACGACCATGGAACGCTGTTTCGTGATGCCACTTCCCAAACGAAAAGAAAGTTATCTTCACAAAATGGACCAGAGACTTAAACATGGCAGGGGTTGTTACCACTGTGGCTCAGGAGGTGACAATTCTTTTAACCAATAATGTTTCTTGCTCCACTTTCTGGGCTCTGATGGGTATGTCTGGCACCCCCAACAGATGGATACTAAAAAGTGGGTTAGTACGGGTTGGTAAATCGGGGACCTATCCAAAAATGCTGTACCGAACTGAACAGAACTGCTGGTGGAAACAGGGCCACCCCAACATCCCTAGAACACTAGAACGGGCTCATCTTTTATTTAGAGTCAGCAACTTATAACAGGAAACCAACTCGACTTCCTTCTCATTCATCCCTGCAGCTCCACAGTGCTTCACGCAGACGGACGCTCAGCATCTCTGGGGGTTAATAGGGAAATGTAGAGTGGGTTGTTCCATTGTAAGAAACTGGATGGTAATTAGATAAATGCTGGGCTTTGTCCCACCCATCGAACGCCCAGAGTCTCTGGGGGTCTATGAGGCTGTGGGCGGGCCTGGATGCTCAGCTTCTGCAAGATGATTGGATGATCTGTTTGAGGCAGAAACCCTTTTAATTGACAGCAAAATGAGTGAATCAGCGATGTTATAGTAAAAACATCCACCAGAAGATTTTCAAATTCTTTCATTCTGTTGTTCTGAACTGATCCTGAGACTTTACCAATCGAGAAAAGGAAAGGGGGGGTAGAATTTACATATAAATTAGCAAATACATTTATGATGCACAGTACAGGCCAAAAGTTTGGGCGCACCTTCTCATTCAATGTGTTTTCTTTATTTTCATTACTATTTACATCGTAGATTCTCACTGAAGGCATCAAAACTATGAATGAACAGATGTGGAGTTATGTACTTAACAAAAAGAGGTGAAATAACTGAAAACATGTTTTATATTCTAGATCTCAATGAGCTTCAAGAGGTCGTCACCTGAAATGGTTTTCACTTCACAGCTGTGCCTTATCAGGGTTAATTAGTGGAATTTTCTGGCTTTATCAATGGGGTTGGGACCATTAATTGTGTTGTGCAGAAGTCAGGTTAATACACAACCGACAGCCCTATTGAACAACTGTTAAAATTCATATTATGGCGAGAACCAATCAGCTAACTAAAGAAAAATCGTCAATCAGTCAGGAAAATTGCAAAAACTTAAATGAGAATGAGAAAGTGTGTTGAAAAATGAGCTTCCCCTCATTGAAAGACCAGCAGCCGCCACTGATCTGCCAAAATGGGACACTAGGAGATCAATGGCACACCATAAGCCATAAAAGATTGATCTGAGACAGTTATTGTGATCTCACTTGTTTAAAATGCCAGAAAAGCCTTGAGAAAGTATCACTTTAGCTTCAAGAGAAGAGTTACTTGTGTGATGGTATTGTATCTGTTTTGTTTGTCTTTGCCCAGATGGTGAGGAACCCCATCCAAAACGCTGGCTCTTATGCGATCCTGAAGTCAATACAGGAAAACCCAGATTCAGCAATGGAGATGTTGGACTTTTCAGTGAGTCACACATATAACTCACGTCTTTGAGACATTCTGTTAATCCTCCCCTTTTTAAAACATATTCACTCACTTCTCTGTGTATCTCTCTCTCCCTCTCTCTCTCTCTCTCTAGGACATTACAGTGAACCAGGATTTTTCAGACTTGTATGCAGCAGTGAAAGAAACATTCCCTTCGCTTACAGTAATTCACGGGGGCAAATTTGGCACATTCAGGAAAGCAAAGGCTTGAAAAGTGTTTTAAAGTTGTGAGAAAAAAAAGTTTAATTGCCGCACTTTTATGCCAGAAAAGATGCAAATGGTCTCATCAAAGCCCTGCGGACCATTTTGTCGACAGATGAACCAAAAGGATTGATGCATGTGAGGATATAATTATAAAAGAGAAAGTTCTGGTTAAATGAGAGAGAGCGTGAGAGGATATTGCTCCCTGGAATGTTTTTATATCAAATAAATCTTGTTAAATGCCCAATCAAGGGGGAAAAAGATGATTAAGAAGAAGTCTGTTCATTTCCCCTTAGAGAAAGCATATAAACGACATGTGTGCAGGCTTTAAATGTGGTGTTGTTAAAGCCATTGAGCGCAGGCATACAATACAGGTATTGAGTGATTCTTTTCAGGTATGATCTGATTTGATGTTATATAATGTCAGTGGGTAGAATGATAGAGAGGATCAGAGTGCAGCGCATTGTGTATGAAAAGAAGTGAAAGTGGGTTGCACAAAAAGGATTTAAGTACTGCATGACTAGTCTAATAGAGAAACCAGCTTTGAAAGAACAGTCCGCGATTAGATAAGAGACCTGTTTACAGCAGCAGGACAGCTCCAACACGGTTACTGATACAGTGAGCCACCATATGGAGACATGTGTCCCTCCCACACAGACTCAATAACTACATCAAACACAGCCTTTTTGTTCTATTTCTATATTATATTTACTTAAATGGGCTTTTGTATTCTCTTAAAATCAGATCTGGAAACTATAGATTCAAGATACAACTGTTTTTTATTTGATCTCATGGCTGTAATCTTATCTCGGTTTAAAGTATCAGATCCTTGTTTGCAAATCCTAAAGTACAAATAAAATTGACCAATAAAATTTGAACCCCCCACCCCCTTTCTTTCTCTCCTTACACACCACTGCTTCATAGCATTCATTCACTAATACATAAATATCCAATAAATTTAAACACAAATGAAGAATTTTAGTGTAATTCTTTAAAATCGGAGACTCCTAAACTTTTTGGCCCCCTGGAAACAGTGGGAATACACAACAAAGGCAAATCAAAAACAGACAAAATCAAACATTTTTTCCTGTTTACATTGTTTTATATAGAATCTGAGGCAAATTTTAATAATCATGGATGAAACATGCAATTGTAAATAGTTTTTGATCTTGGGAGGAATCGACTGACCCCTGTATCAGTGTTTCATATGTTGATAGATCAAAGGTTGGCTAACTAGACTGTCATCAATTAAAACTTTTTGAAAGTGTCAAAGAAGGTGAATTAGTGATTTAAAAGTTACTTTTGTTTTGCTTTAATTGCAAGGTTTTTTTTTTCTTTTGGTTCAATGCAAAATTAAAAAGTTTCATTGTTCCTCTCTGTTTACTGAGTGTTATTCTTTTACATTTTTCAAAATAAACACTTTCATTCATTTATTCATTCATTCAAACTTACGCCAAGTCTTTCAGCAATGTTTTCAATTTCCTTGTTGTCAGTCATCAATCAGCTCTTCTTTTTTTTTCTTCCATTTATTGAATGTGTCACCCACAACAGGTATTTACAGCACAACACTGTGTATATACAATATATATAATAAATACAATTATACATATATACATATGTACAAGGGATAGGGGCAAACAAAAATCAAACAAACATATTTAATTCCTTAAAATAGTTTAAAGTTCTTATTGCTCTTTTTTCCTGAATGTAGTGTTGTACTTCTCTTTTGAAGTGTTGTATTCTTGGTGGTTTTGTAGACCATTTTCTATTTATGAATATAGTATTTACCATACAGTATCAGTAGGTTTAGTATATAGACCTTATGACTATCTGCATTTCCACTTTCATAAAATAAATAAATAAATAAAACGTCCTTTTCCTTGATTCTTAGTTTTGAATTGGTCTGTACATTGTAAAAGTGTTCAAGATCTATCCAAAATGTGCGACTATGCAAACATTCAAAAAACAAATGACAAATAGTTTCAAATTTGCACCCACAAAAAAAACACATTTCTCCACAACAACAAATCTTGTAACCACTTAATTTGTTGGGTATATTAAGTGCTAAAAAAATTTAAAGTCACTTCCTTGATTTTATTTATTAAGCAATATGACCAGTTTATATTTGGTTCAATGACGTGACGTCCCTTTTTTGTGTCCGAGTGCAATATTTCCTTCCATCATGAATTGAGTATTTCATCACATGTATTTCTTTATTCTATGAAACCTGTGTTATTTGAACACATCTTTAAACTATTAAAATATAACATGTTTTTTTGTATTTTGGTACCTCAAACCCCCAAAATGTCAAGTGGTGCAACCGTCCTGACAAGTATCCACAGTAATTAAACTCTAAAAATTGAATGTCAATTCTCGTAAATTGATATTAAAAACACAGTGGCATTATTTTATGCTTGAACCTTTTTAAATGAAACATTCTTTACAAATAAAAAGAATTTTAAAGTTGTTGAGTAATTTAAAAAACTTTTGTCCCGTAATTTTCACCTTGTCAAATGTCAGGGTGGTGCAACCGTAACATTAGACTTTTATTTTAAAGTGAAGAGAATAAAACAGGAAACAGGAAACTGCATCAGCCAGAGGAGCCCAAATGACATTTGTGACCAAGTGGAAAAGTTTGTAGATTTCTTTGAAATACTGATAAAAAAGGTTTTTTCAGTTCATTGGTGACTGGAACAATTTCCATGTCAGGTGGTACAACCAATGTAATAATGTGAAATGTTATTTTAACATAAAATTATCTATCTTATTCACAAATAAAAGAAATGAAACACACAAAATGAAAATGTATGAGTCACTACAGACACTTGGGAGATACTTGCCAATAATTTCACACAGAAAAAATAACAGGAACATATAAATATATTTTCATATATTTGGTTGCGCCACCTGACATTTTTGGGTGCTCAAATTAAAAATACTAAAAAATAATGAACCTAAAAACTTTGAAATGTTGGTCGACTACTGAAATTTGTTAGAAAACTTAATTCTTTACTCAGAAATATGTTTTTTTAATCCATTTTCAAAGAACTTTTTAAAAATACGTTTTAGACCCTCTATTTGTCATTGACCCATTTGTACATCTTTAAGTTCAGCTCCTCAGGTCTCTGTCTTGTGCGTGTTACGTCACAGCGTCATAGCGTCACGCGTCCTTTTAAACCTCCGGCGGGCTAACTGTTAGCAGGTTTGACAAGATTAGCCGTGAAAAAAACACAGACACTCGGGGGGTAAACATTAACCCGAACAGTCCGTGTGTGTGTGTGTGTGTGTCACTAAAAGTTTTTTTTTACTGTACAGAGGAAACATGGCGACTAACAGCTCCGTGTGGTGTAAAGGACAAATGGTGTTAAAGTATTCCGTGAATCTGCGTCAAGCTACGAGGTAAGTTGACGTTTATGTGAACGTAACGGTCGCGGTTTAAGAAGCTTCTAGACGTGATGTAATAATACCTGAAGGCTAACGGTAACTTCCCACGTCCTCTCTGTCTGTTCTGACAGAAAACGCACTTGATTAACGACTAACTATAGAAATACATTAACTCTTTATTACAGTTACAGTAAATCAGCAAATATTTATCTTTATTTAACACCAACCGTTGTTTCCCTGTTGCTTGTTATTACCTCTATGACCCCATATGTCACGCTCCTTTCACATAAATGTATTAAATTATGACCTAAACCCGTCATGCATTAATGGTTTTATGTTAAAAAAACAAGGGTCATAATTCACAAAACAACATGGCACATTTCCAAACCAGCTTTAATCATTTGCTGGGCTCCTGAACTTTGTCCTGTAAAGCCACACTAAGCATCCCCCCCACTTGTAAACTACTTATCTCTGCTTACACACAGTCTGCAATCACTCCATGCCATTCAAAAGCAAGATTTTCACTTAAATTACTGCTAATTTTAAGAGAGTCTCATGGGAATTTCATTTCTTATTATAGCTCCCCAATTAAAGCCATATGCTTATTAAAAAAAGAGGAGCCACAATAACCTTGGAAGTTTCTGGATATTCAAATCATAAATTACAGCTTCACTCAGAGTGTTTGTGATTAGTCTTTCAAGGGCTACAAATGTACAATACATCTCTCTAATCCATAAGTGCTTCTCATTGGGCTGCTCTTGATTTAACATTTCTTTCCCCAGGAGGAAAAAACAAGAAACAGAGGTTATTTATGACATTAAAGCGGCTTTAAAGTGGTGACAGAATTATGATGAAATTAGTTTATAAATAGCAAAATGTCCTTGAATGTAGGAGTGTAGGGACTCTGTTAAACTCTGCTGATGAAAAAGCATTTTTTTTTTGTATTTGTAATGATTTACATTCTCAATCAATCCTTTAATTTTATCTGTGAATCACCAACTCAAAACAAACCTTATCTGAAGATACTTCAAAAAAAGAGCTGGGATCTTTACTCTTTGTGATATAATTCCTTAAGACCTTATATGAGCCTAACAAGTAGCAAGTAACGATTAGGAATCACTGATCTGATTCTGGTATGGCAAGAGATTTATTCAGCTACAGTAGAATACAGTGAAGGTTCTGGAGTGGCCATCTCAGTCTCCTGACTTCAATATCATTGGGCCACTCAAAACTCAAAACTGCAGTTCATGCAAGACAGCTCAAGAATTTAAAGGAATTGGAGGCTTTTTTGCAAAGAAGAAGAAATGTTTTGCAGAAGATATTCCATGCTCTTCGCCAGTGTTTCTCAATTTTGCTCAACCTAAGAGCCAAAGTGTTGAAAAAAACCTTTGTAAGAGTTACAAAATAAGTGATGAAAACTGGCAAACACAGCAAGAAGTAGCAATAAAACTAAGTTTAAGTTTGCAAATATGGTCAAAAAGCAAGAAAATTAGAAGAAAACTTGGTAAATAGTCAGACATTGGCGAAAAAAAAAATGTTTTAAAAGTGTCAGAAAAGAGTTGAAAGTGACTTAAATGGGCATAAGGCAGTCATGAGTTACAAAAATGGTCAAATTAAGCACGTAAAAATGAACCTACTTTTTTTTAAATGTAATATTCTAATTTTCTGAGACACTAAATTTTAGGTTTTCATTATCTGCAAGCCAAAATAATCAACATTTCGAGGTATAGATAAAACAATTTCAAGCCTTTATGTTTGACGAGCTTATGTATTATCTGGGTTTCACTTTCTGGAATAAAAAAAAGGGTTATATCATTTGATAAAGCAAGTGATATCAAATTTCCCATTTATGAAATAGCTCTTCTTTTTTAAATTTATTGATTCAAGTTGTTTTTAATCCAATATTGTGTTCTTTTCTTTTGTTAAACAACACATAAGACGGGGGAATTGAAGATAAATGTAAAATAGATCGCTTATTCCTAATTTACAGTGAGCGAGCTGGTTTAAAACAGGACCAGATAATTCAGACTCATAGGCACAACACTTAAAATTATAGTTGAAGTTGTGTGGCATCAGGGAGAGTCACAGAATTATGATGTTACAATCAACTGACACCACAATCCAGACTTTTTTCCCTCTCTGACTTTGAGGGAAAGTTATTTGTGATCAAAAACTCATCAGTGCCTGGTGGATTGTGACAGTAGCTTTTACAGTGAGTGTTATTCCTCTTTTCATCCACTCCAGTTGACAAGAAGTTTCTTGTGCGGCATTCAGCCCACTCCCTCATACAGTATTCTTTTTTTTCACATCAAAGCGTATTAGCATGACTATCTTTTTAACCCATATGTCACGCACATCTCCATCTTTCTCTTTCAAGTTTGTCTTTCCATCCATAACTTTTCTGTTTTATATTGTTGCTTAGAGCCTTTGTTAAACTTTCTTTTTTATCTTTCTTTTTTTTGTGTGTGTTTGTGTGTGTGTGTGTGTAGGAGGTTTTCAGAGAGCGGTGACAAAGGCTGGTTACGTTCCTTGTTTGTGCACAAAGTGGATGCCAGGAAAGATGCCCACTCCAACCTGCTGTCAAAGAAAGAGACCAGTAACCTCTATAAAATTCAATGTAAGGAAACAATCTTTGACTTAATGTCCACATTGTCCAGTAAAGAAGACAACACGCAAGTTGTAGTTATAGGATTATTTAATGAAATGGATTCAGGAGAGAAACTGCTCGCCGACTCATGCTGATGAGATTCAATCCACTCCGACCTCAGTGACCTCCAGAGAAAAGTGAAGCAACATTCAAGACAAGTATTGTTCCAAGTTGTTTGTTATTCATTTATGAGCAGCACAACTCATTGGATTCTGTGTGTGATTCATCAAAAGCCTGTAAAGTTTTCTAAAATACATCAATACAATACTGTCTGCCTTTCTCTTTGTGATAACTTTCTGTGTCTGTGTCTTCACGAGAAATCTATCATTTTTCCCCTCCCGAGCTTTGATCTTTTACTTTTTTTTTCCAGCGGCGTACATCTCACCATGAGGGGATTTCAATTTGAACACTCTATCAGCCGTAGCCTACAACCCATTGAAAGCAAATCTGTTTTTTGTGTATAGAAGTCTTTGTTGAATCGGAGTGTGAAATTACTTTGTTGGAGAATTTGATTGTTGCTTGTATTTAAAAAAGAGAAAATCATAAGCCTGATTTTTCTTTTTTTTTTTCTTCTTTTTTTTCCAGTTCACAACGTCAAACCAGAGTGTCTCGAAGCTTACAACAGTTTAGAGTGAGTACGTTTATCTCTTTACATTATTCCTGTATCATTTTATGCTCCTCATTTATTTGTTTATTTGGTTGAGATTTTGTCTTGTAACACTTTTCAACCTTATTTGGGCTGATTTGGCTGATATGACCCCATTTTTATATCACAATTTTCCAGCAACCCCTAAGACATTTTCTTTTTGGAAATAATGTCTCAGACATTTTGAAGGGCACAGGAAAATAAAGCACATATAGCGTGCATTTTGACTCCTAAGAGGGCACTTAAGCTTGTGTTTTAGCTTCTGAGAGGGCACTTTAAACCAGTCAAAGGGGTAGATTTTTGTGGTTTGCCAATCAGGAGGGCGTTCTGCATTTGTTTTGGCTCCCAAGAAGGCACTCGAGTGCAAGTTTAGCACCAAGAAAGGCACTTCAGTGCACATTTTGACTAGTTTTTTATGCTTTTGTGGGGACAAAAAAAGACAACTCTTTCTTTATTTGCATTAGTATAAATTTCAAGTTTTCTGTCTTGATTTTTTTTTTTTAATGTAGCTTTAAGATGCAGTCATTGGGTATGGGTTCCTCTTGGAACTGTCTACAAGGTCAGGCAGGCGAACAAATCTTCCCATTTGTTTTCTGTTTTTCCTACTGACTGATAGTTTGTGTTTCTACAGGTCGAAGTGAGGAAACTCAAGTAGCAGATGCGTCAGCTCAGACAGTTTTAGGTGCTACATTTGATTGGAACTAGATTTATATTCAAGAAAGTGAAAGAATATAATACAGCTGTCCAAGATTGCGTGTGGTGTTTTAATTTTACAAAGAAAAGTACTTAGTTCAGTCGTTCTGGGTTTTTTAAATGAATTACTAGACCTTTCAGGCGACCCCACATGGGATTAAAAAAACACTGTCATATTGTGTCAAATATTTTCAAGAAACAACACAACTTTGGGGACTTAAAGAGAACACTACTCAAGAGTTCCTCAGTTTATTCTCTGGTTTTCATCCAGGATAATTGTAAAATTAATTTAGAGTTGAATTAAAGTCGAATAACTAATGTCTCAGCACTTCTGGATAATTTTAGTCTTGATGCTCTAAGTGCCCTCTAGTTGCTCATTGTAGTGAAGTGACACTTATTCTAATTAACTGTGCTGTAAGTGTGTAAAGACTCTCAATTTCTTTTCTTCTAATTTTAGAGCTGAGGTGCAGAACAGACTCCATCAGGACCAGGATTATCCCTGTGAGGTGGTTGGAAGCTGGAACACCTGGTACGGAGAGCAGGACCAAGCAGGTACGCAACATTAAAGAGAAAAAATGATGAGAAGTGTTCTCTGTTTGGATCCAGTTTTCTGTCTCAAGGCTTCATGAACAACAGCACTTATTTTAAGTGTTCGGCAGAGCATCACAGAAAAATGTACAGACACTATTGGATGACTCATCGCCAATACTTCTCCTTGTACATCTGATCCTGTACTGTGTAAATATACATTATGAGTGCTCAGAGAGAAGTGGGAGCAGGATGGAGGGGCTGTATCTCTGGCTTGTGTGGGTGGAGTTAGTCCTTACATAGAGCTACAGTGACATCTGCTGGATTCTTTTTGCAGTGCATCTGTGGCGGTACAGAGGAGGTTACCCAGCTCTGACTGAATGTCTGCAAAAACTGAACAAAAATAAGGTCAGGAGTGAAGACTTTCATCATTCTTGTACAGTTATCTATTTGTGTGAAGACACTTTATCAAATGTTAATTCACAAAGATTTAAAATGTTTTGTATTGGTTATAAAAAATGGTAATCTCACTGTACCTCTCACTGTACTTCTTTGATATTCTCCCTTTTGTCTTTCTAGGAGTATTTGGAGTTTCGAAAAGAGAGGGCAAAAATGTTGATTTCAAGGCGAAATCAGCTCCTCTTGGAGTTCAGTTTCTGGAATGAACCCTTTCCAAGACCAGGACCCAACGTCTATGAAATGAGAACATATAACCTCAAGGTATTAGCACACAACATATCAAAGCATCAAAACATCAAAACTCAACAGTTTCACTCCTTACGCTGAATTTTAGTTCAAGTGTTTGTCCTTCGAAGAGACTGTGAGGACTTTCCTGATCATAATCCACGACTTAAAATGAGATCATCAGCGCCAAAATAGGTTATGTCTAAATGCTATTTAGATTGATTATGGCATTGAATTAAGTCTCCATGACAACACTACATTTGGCGAGGTTTAGCAGTGAGAAAAGAGATCTGTTTTTCTCTGTTAAAAATTATTTCTTTGATTTATTTAGAGGTAACGGTGGAAACTGGTGCGTAATTGCCTGACAGAAAATGGACAATAGAGCAGGAGAAAGCTAAACAGGAGAGTGATAGAGCACTGGTTAAAGGCTAAAACATCAGCTAAATTGTTTGTGATAATGTTCATTCCAACCCACATGCAGCAGTTATTCCCACTGCAAATTTTCAGTTGGGTAAAAAAGAGCTGTGATGGCAGAAACCAGTCTGCTGAGCTGAGCTGGAAGGTTTGGTTCATGAGGACGAGGCTGAAAACAGTCCAGAGGATACTGGGAGTGTTTACCATAAGTCATAGAGATGCTTGAATTAACACAATATTGACTTGACTGGAAAAAACATATCTCTTGGGTCTTCAGAGATGAAATTCTGCGGTGCTGCAGCTCATATCTTTCTCCATCATGCAGGAAGATTTTGACAAAATCTAGACGACAGTAATCTATTCATCACCTGAAAAGTTGCTCAGACCACAGCAATGATGAAGTATTTGTACAGCCAGCACTGAAGTTCTTTCTTGTATTTAGTCTGTTTGAATAAACAAGCTATGAATGTGCTGCTGAACTGGTTTGTCTGCAGCATTTTTGTCGGATTAAGCTGTTAGTGTACACAGAGAAGAACTGACCTGTGCAGAGAAATGCTGCTACACTTATGATGGTGAAGTTTTGATTTCAAAAACCACATCAATACTTCTTTGTTTTTCAGCCTGGAACTATGATTGAATGGGGAAACCACTGGTAAGGCTTGAGCATCTTAATTTGCACAGATTCCCTGAACTTCTTCCAGCATCTAAATATGGAAATATGAAAATAACTTGTCTCACTGCAGGGCGAGGGCTATCAAATTCAGACAGGAGAATAATGAAGCAGTGGGAGGGTTCTTCTCACAGATTGGCGACCTCTATGTTGTTCATCATTTGTGGGGTGAGTATGTTACAATGAGCTTCTATAGAACAAGCTCTGAATTGAGAAAACAGATGTCACATGTTTGCTGAAAATGTTTAGACATAATGTAGATAAATAATGGGGAGTGGGACTTTCATCTTCAGGGTGAAGCCAATTTTTGATGAACAATGGTGTTGTTTGCTGTTCAGATTATATATTACATTACTTAGTTTGAGAGACACTGTATGACCAAAACTTATTTAAGCTGACTAATCACACTTTGACATAGAGATAACAGAGAGAACCCTGAAATTAAAAAAATAATTCTGTGGTTGTACTCCTTGCAGAGTATTGTTCTTTGTCTTTGTACAACTAAGTAAAAGTTTGACACATGGATTGAAAGTGCAAAAGACAACTTCGCAAAAAGATTTTCTGTCTCATTAATTTGAGAACTGAACTTTCCACTTATGTAGGTCTTATCTCATGCCACAGGAGCAGCAGTGGTGTGCAGAGAAGGGGGAGGCAAGGGGGCAGCTGCCCTTCTTCATGGCCCGGTTATTGAAAAACACTTGCAAAAATGCCACCTTTGGTGACAAAATGTGCTCAAAAGTGCCTTCTTTGGAACAAAAACAAATGTAAAGTGCCCTCCTGGTTGCACCTTTGGTTGGTTAAAGCATTATAATCTTCCCTCTTTGGAGCCAAAACATGTGCTAAAGTGCCCTCTCAGTGGCCAAGTATTTGTTTAAGTACCCTCCTTGGTGCCAACTTGCACTTAAGTATCCTCTTGGGAACCAAAATGCACGAGTGCTACAATGCCCTCTCAGGAGTCAAAAGGCCGTAGGTGCCTTTTTTTTTCTTTTGCCCCTGCCCTTCAAAATGTCTGCGCGCGCCACTGGGTTACAGTTTTACTTATAACATGTATTTTGACCTGATTCAAGAAGTAATGTAGTATAATGTTATTTACCACTCAACAACATAAAAGGACCAGTGGCTGGTTTTCTAGCTTTAATCCCATCTCTTTGCCAGAAATGCCAAAAGTTATTGTCTTTAAAGAACACTGTTAAGTTAAAGTTTAAATCTGTCATGTTTGATTTTTACTTGTGCCTGCAGCCTATGAAAGCCTCCACTCCAGGGAGGAGACCAGGAACTCTGCCTGGATGAAGCAGGGATGGGACGCGAATGTCTATTACACAGGTGAGTGAAACATATTGTGTCCTTTTGTTGCTGATGTTTGCAATGTGACATCACAAGGAAACATTCATTAGTTGCAGTCCTGATGTGTCACATCAATTATTTGATTACAAGATATAGTGAAGGATCTTAATTCCTCTATAAAGGTAGAGGTGAGATGGAAGGATGGAGTAATGATAACTCACAAACTCAACATACAAACATTGGGTTGAGAAAAACCATGTTAACCAAACTATTAGTGTTGCAAGATTCCCTCAAATACTCAACCTTTTTATTTTTGACCCATTTCAGCTCTTAACTTCAATCTTAGTTTGACTTGAAAAACTGCTGATCATGTTTCTGGTTTTCTGCCCTCAGTGCCTTTGATCCGAAGCATGGAGTCGAGAATAATGATTCCCACCAAGAGTTCACCTTTACAATAAGACGACGACTAAAGCAAGGTCTCAACTAACTATGGACTGAAGCTTGTTTCCCCTAAAACAGCATCTAGTTTTATTTAATTGCTTGATAATCAATGTCTTGTTCATGCATGAAAAAAGGCTGCAGTGTTTGTGTGTGTTTGTGCTTGTGAAGTCTCTGTATGTCGAACGGTTAAGGTCAAACATGGAAAATTGAATCATGATGTGACACAATGAAATTGTAGATTAGCTGTAATAGAGAGGGGTGTGGTGTGGTTCTGCTTTTTTATTTTGATCATGAATTAGGGTAATTATCTATGTTTTGTACTTCACTCTGAATAATGACACGTTTATGACACCATCATGAGTCACTCTTAATGGATCTCACTGCGCTTCACTGTGGTGTGCAGCGGTGAAATCTGTGTTTGATTAAATAAAACATATGAGACTACCTCAGGCATTAAGATATGTGATCACTTCTGAGATTTATCAAGCAGCATAAATGTAACTTCAGGTGTTAAAAATTGTTTGTTTTTTCGAAGTAAATATTGAAAAAAACAATATGGATGTGATTTTCATGAAGTGGAAACTCAAGTTTTCAAGATCTCCTCTGGATTCTTTTCATGAGGAATAAGGTTTGAAGCTTTGTTGTGAGGGTTTTAGAGACAAAACATTGTTGTACTGTATAAAGGACTTGTCTTATTCCACAAAGAAAATAAATAAAAACAAAAACACACTGGTTCCGTAGTAGCTATTTACTTGTTTTGTGCACCTACATGTATTTGTGATAAATTTATAGGGAACATCCATTCTGAAAGAGCTGATAATGATAGTAATTATTATTGTTCAAAGACACCTATTTCCTCCGGTTGAATAAAAAAGCTCATAATTCTGAGATTTAAAAGATTCAGACTTGTGAGATGATATAGCAGAAATCGTGGGATAACCCAAGTTAACATTCTTTTCATAACGGGTGGAAATGGGCTTTTTATTTCATTTCATATTATTTTTATTTCAATTATTAGTACAGTATTATTATTTTGATTATCATAATTCATAGATGCCTATTTTTAATGGTTTAAAAAAGGATGGAAAACTAGCTAATCATGAGATTAAAAAGGGTTAAAAATTAAGGAATTAAAAAGTCAATATTATGAGGCACCAAAAAATCCCAACAAAGCCAAGTTTTAATGTTTTTTCACAATTAATCAATTTTTATTATGATTATTATTATTATTGTTATAATTATATTCAATTTCCAACAGTTTAATAAAAAACTAAAAAGTTGCTCATAATTATGAAAACTTAAAATAAGCTATAATTCTTGGATAAAGGGTTAATGTTACAGGGCACAAAGAAAATATTAATAACAAGGCCAATTTTTCCCTTTTTTCGTAACTGGTGGAAATGGGCTTCCATTTTTCTTTCAATTATTATTATTTTGATTATTATTATTTTCTATAGATGCCTATTTCCAGCGGTTTTTAAAAAAAGAATGGAAAACTTATCATGAGAAAAAAGTTTTAAAATTATGGAATTTAATAAAAGTCAATGTTATGAAGCACCAAAAAAGCCAAGTTTTCTATATTTTTTTTAAACTTGTGGAAAAAGGCTTCCATTATTATTATTATTAATAATATTATTATCATTTTTATTTTATCATTATTATTTATTGACACTTTTTTCAGCGGGTTAAAAAAAAGAAAAAAACTTGGAAAAACAGTGTCATTATTGTGAGATTAATAAATGTCGAAAGTTTGATGAAAAGCTATGAGGCACAAAATAAATCTCAACGAATCCAGGTATTCTTTATTTTTTCCATTACTGGCAGAAAAAGGTTTACATACTTCTTCTTCTTCTTCTTCTTATTATTATTATTATTATTATTTATTACTATTATTGTTATTATTATTATTATTATTATTATTATTATTATTATTATTATTATTATTATTATTATTCACAATAAATAAAAGTAGAAATTAGGGGATGAAATTTTATGTCATAAGGCACAAAATAAATCTCAACAAATCCATATTTTTCTTTTTTTTTTATAACTGGCGGAAATGGGCTTTCATCATAACCATTATATATATCATTATAGCTGTTGTTGTTGTTGTTGTTGTTGTTGTTGTTGAGAAAGGCAAGTTTTAAATTTTTAAAGGCATCTCCCACCTGCGTGCACGAGCCCCTCACCGTCACAGACCTGTAGCTTTAAGAGGAGGGGGCGTGTCCTCGTCGGGGCTGCCCCTGGTGTTTGAATATACAGTAGTTCATCGAGGCTGGAGTCGGATTGCGTCGGATGTTTTTCGGCTGGTGAGTCGAGCTCCGGCAGCGGGAGGAGTTGGAAGAACCGTCGGTGATGGTGACTGTTCGGGCCTGTGTTTAACATTTGAATGAGACCTTTCAGCTAGAGAGGCGCATGCACACACACACACACTCACACACACTCACACACACACGGAGGAGACTGCACCGCTCTGCTCGACACCGAGAATATGGACTTGCACATATTGGACCACAGGCTGCGAGTCATCAGCATATCCAAGAATGGGCTGGTGAATTTCACACACCCCCTGATTAAACTCATATTCCTCCGCAACAGAACACGGTAAGAAGGCTCAGAGATGGGGGGTTGTATGTTTGTGAATCAGCCTGGTGGTTAGAAATGTGGTCACCTACAGCTACAGCGCCTTTTCATTCACTGGGTGACCGAGCTATTATTTGGGTGTTTGCCTGTGCATGCCCTGCTCTGCCTGCATGAATAACACACTGACATGAATGTGACTGTGTCCCAGGAGTGCTTTACGTTTCTCATGTTATGATGATGCAAAAAGCCTGCAGCACTTTTGTAAACATAGTGCAATTCTATGTGTTACCATATATTTATTATGTAATCCTCTCATGCATTCATATATATGCATGAATGCATACAGGAGTAGGCTTCATACATCTGCATGCATGGTTTTTGTTTTTCATCCTGCATGAACTTAACCTTTGACCTCTTTTGCTGAAACATCCAGTTTACAAGTTGTCAGGATGCCATCTAGGCATCAGCACCACTTCTCAGATAATCTCTGGACATCCTCCCATTGTTATGTAATTGTTTACTCTTCTGGCTGCTCTGCATATAGGAGGAAAGAGGAGCTCAACATCTGTCCTCAAGCTGCCATTGATGCAGTCCAGGCCAAGAAGAGTCTCAGCTACTGCTCTCATATTAAGTTACAGAGAAGTTTGAAGTCTGCATCAGGATGGATTTTAGTGGCGTGTGCATGTCATGTAAACTGACATTAAGATGTAAAGTGTGGATACTTCCTTCAGCATGTCTGCCTAGCTGCACCCATCAGGAGTCATTTCTCTCTGAATAGTCACTGATGCATGAAGTTTTAACATGTCTGTACCGGACAAACTGTGTCATGATGACTTGCAACACCTTATAAATGAGCTCACTGAGTAAATAACCAGAGTGAATAATCTGATGATGTGCTGGGTTTTACGTTAGTATGATGAGCTCTATCTGCTGGGTTATCATCTATATTTTAAGTGCTATCCTAAGTTTTCATTCAAAGAGGCTCGGGAGGCTTTGTGGAAAATAAAACATTGCAGACAGGATGCAAAATGAGCCATAAAAAGCATGTGAGCCACACTTCCTTGGATTAGCTGCCCTGTCTGTTTTGCAGTGTTTTTGTTCTGCATGCTTTCAAGTTATGTCATGCGACTGTGGCTCGACTGTGTTTTGCCCTGTTTTTCCTGTTCCTTTTCTGTCACAGAGGTTGTTTTTGTTTTATTTTTCCCCCCTCTGGTGAAACTATACACAATGCAGATCAGGGGAGTGGTGGAGAAAGCTTGAGATCATGGCGACTCAAAACAATCGTGGAGGGAAAAACAAACCTGATTGCCCCGCGTGGTTGTTTTTTTTTTTTATACATATACAGCTCCCTCTTTCAGGCCTCTGCTATTCATCAGAGGAACACTTCCCCAGAATGTGCTCAAAGCGGTCCTGAGCAGAATTTTAAAGAGGTTATCACTCTCAGTAGTTGGGAGAAAGAGGGTTGAACACAAGATTTAGAGGATGAAATGGTCAGACTTGTCTAAGGCCCCATTCACACAACAGTGTTTCACCCAAAACCATGACAAAAACGCGTTGAAAAAACTCGGTTCACAAGGAAATGCTGAGGGACTGAAAACGCTGTAGCATGTACGGTTGTCATGATAGTAAAATTCAAAACTCAATATTGATACCGAGGATATTTGATACTCAATACCATTTCCGATACTGAGGGGAAATCACAAATTCTTAAAAAAAAGC
This sequence comes from Thalassoma bifasciatum, assembly GCA_008086565.1. Taxonomy (NCBI): domain Eukaryota; kingdom Metazoa; phylum Chordata; class Actinopteri; order Labriformes; family Labridae; genus Thalassoma; species Thalassoma bifasciatum. The sequence goes on along the minus strand of RPOG01002176.1, from coordinate 3,281 downwards.
ATGAAAAACCTTTTTTAACATGACAAACAGAACCAACATTACATAATCTATGAAATAAAGCAATTGGATAATCAGAAAATGAAAAAAACAAGACAATCACATTTCTACTTAGTGCAAAGAAATGCAAAACAAATAACCCAAATACAAGTTTTAACACAATTTGACACTATTTTAATGAAATATTATTCTTTTGTCTTGCAAATAAGCAAAAAATCTAAATTTGACAATAGCAAACAAACTGCAAAGAACAAAATTTGCCACAGTTACAACATTTTAGGTCGTCTGAGGTAAAAACACACTCAAAAAAACAAGAATTTGAACAATATTTCAGGCTATTAATCTGTACAAGTAAACAACCATCAGTTAAACTGAACATCACACAATTGAAATGCTGTATTATCTGCTACACTTTATAGTATCATAGTGTCGACACCACAGCAAATAAGTATCGTATCTGGAATTCTGGATACAGTGTTTGAGTATCATTATTTTTGACAACCCTAGCGGTATGTTTGCCAGGCCTAGAGTTGGGTATATAATTGTAGGGGCCTTTAACATGACAATGGTTTAAAGGCCAAAGTAGAGATGTTCATCTGCAATAACCATAATACCATACAAACTACGCCCACTTGTGCGACAGTGACCAAGGACGCAATTTATCCAGACACTAGGGGAAGTTAAACAAATGATGATGTAATAAAATGGGTAACTCAGCAAAAAATTGAAATAATACAGTTGTAAAACATGATGGCAACCAAAAAAAGGTCTTTAGTGTTGATTTAATTTCACTCAGATCCTCAAGCAACCTCCATTTGCAAAAACTTATCATTTTGTGAATGTAAACCACACTTAAAACACACTTGACAAACAACTGATTTTCATATACAACACGATGTATTGACTTAAGGATTTCTTTCAACAGTTAGAAAACGACCCAGAAGGGTTTTACGCCATAGTCTATGTGGTTAAAGAAATGAGTTTTTACAGTAATAGCATTACGGTTTCTGCAAATACACTCTGGGTGATAGACCAATGAGAAAGGAGGTGTTGCTGGAGGGGGTACTAATTCAGTGCTCGCTCCCAGGTGCCAAAACTGAACTACGTTGAGTGCATAGAAGGCACAAAATGTTGCAGGGAGTGGTCTAATTGCATGCTGTTAATAATTTTTACACGCCCAGGATTTTGGCAGTAAAGTTACACCATACATGTCACAATGTAAAAGTGTAATGCGCATGTGTAAAGTGGAGCATGACGTCAGTATTCCCGTTAAAAAACGCTGGTTTGCTGTTCACATGACAACAGTGGCTGCGAAATTTCAGAAAAATCTTGAGGCCATTTTCAAAAGTTTCTGTTTTAGGTCGGCTAAGGCTCCATTTACACACCAACAGTTTTAGAGTGAAACACAAAACTATGGTTGTGTTTCGGCCTCTCGTTCACATGAAAACAGCATTTTAGCTAACCCAAAACACATAAACCTTTACACATGAATTTCTTAACTGGATCATGACACGTGAAAAAGTTGGGCCTCAAACACTGAGGTCTCATAGCTCCACCCCTGACAGGTCTCCAGAGAGCTGGCCAATTAGAGTGAAGGGAGTTGTGGAGTGTTTTAAATAGACACCTTCACCATGTGTGAACCAACAACAACAATAGCGACCTAATGTTTTGAGCTTGTGCTGCTGAATCTACAGACTGCCCTTTAACAAAATGTGCATCTATTGCACCATTTTTGCAAACAGGGTAAAGTTTTCAATGTAAAGGCCACATGATCAGCTCACCTCTACTTCGGCATCTGAACTGTTGTGGTGTATGCCCCATACTCTTATATTGCCATCTACAGGCCTGGCATGGGTACTACAGTGTTTTGAGTCCCTCAGCATTTAAACAGTTTTTTTTTTCACTGTGTTCTTTGCGTTTTTGGGTGGAACACCATGAAACGTTGACATGTAAACAGGGTCTAAAATCACAACAATACCTGTGTTTCACCCTAAAGTCATTGTTGTTTAAAGGGCCTCTAAAAAAACAAAAGCTAGACATTGATTTGCAATCTCTTTTTTTTAATTTTTTGTTTTATAGTGTTTTTTTTTTCACATTTTTTTGACAAGCAAGAAATAACAAACAATACAGCACAGTGAAAAACAAAAAACAGGTTATCTGTGCATTCTTAAGTTGTTGTAGTGTGAAATACATTCAGTTCATATCACAGTGGTTCATTAATCCTTCATAGTAAGGTACACAATCCATTTTTCACGATAATGCAAAAATATTTCCGTCCTTACATTTTGTGGAAAAGTCAGTTTTCCATATTTTCAATTTGAGTCACAACATCTATCAAGTCAGTCTTTGTTGGAGGATTTGGTTGCAACCATTTCCGTATTACAGCCTTTTTACTAGCTGCTAATAAAAATTTTTGCCTTCTTTGAAAGGTGAGAAAGAATTTTCCCAAGGTAGATTGTAGAAAATAAGCATTCAATCCCAACCCTGAAAATGGTATTTTTGGGGTTATAAAATATCTCATTACATTTCTTCAACAAAAATTCCTCCATAGACCTGAGCTTGTAGATGTGGACTGTAGAAAAGCCAGTCTTTTTCTGAAATAGTTAACTAGTACTACTTCAATCTGGCCCTGTTTGTTGTATGAGTTTTAGCAGCTTGAATCTTTGAATATAAAATTGAGATTAGCTTCCTCAAGTCTTTTCCTTTATACATATCAACAACAATCTGTTATTTTGTAGTCCTGTTTTGTTGTTTGTAGTTTTTTTAGGTGTGGTTACAGTCAAAGCCCAGTATCAGTCCACTTTATCAGTGTGACGGTGCTGTGTGTGGATGCAGCCCAGCAGGCTCCACACAGCCCTCTTTTCTTCTCCTCCACAGGCTCACTAACGAGAGCATGAGCCCGAACAAAGCCTCAGCTCAGCCAGAAACCCAGCGGGGAGTTTTCCATGTGTCTGCCTCTGTGATCCCTCAAGGTTGGGGCTCAGAAGCAGGCCTCTCCACCCCCTCTAATAACAAGCAAAAGATTTCTCGAAAAAACTCACGCTTTCCCATTGTTCCTAAAAAAAAGTAGAGCCCGTGAGAACGTTGATCGTCTGTTTGTGGGAAGCTGTGAAGGCAGCTTGAACAATGTGGCTGAGATAGCTCAAGGCTAACACCTCACACTTCAGACTTCTGCTACATCAGTCCGCTCCACTCTTATCACGTTTCCTCAGCTGGAGCATCAGTTACAAAAACCCCACCGCCACCAGCTCGCACCTCTGCAGCCTCTGAAGCTGGATCAAAGT